>JAUKPT010003530.1:0-11962 GCA_032273505.1 Nanomia bijuga | reverse complement strand
TGCGTTCAATGAATGTAGTCACATGTCAGGGGGATCAATATTTCAGGAGATAATACGGTTTTTGTAACACCCCCCTCAACGTCTTACAAACGTTTTATTCAATTGTTGTAGTAGGGAAATTACAGATTTCTGTCCTCCTAATGCTATTACTAGTACTAATATCATACTATTACTAGTACTAATATCATACTATTACTAGTACTAATATCAAACTATTACTAGTACCAATATCATACTATTACTATAGTCTGTTTCAAATAATGTCAGGGGGATCAATATTTCAGGAGATAATACGGTTTTTGTAACACCCCCTCTTTTTTAAAAATAAAGTCTTACATCTTTTAACATAAATGACATAACTGGAGAAAATATGATTCTTAAGTTATGTGACTAAAGAGACACAAATTTCATAAAATCAGGACCCAGCCATTTTTTGCTATGCTCTTTTCATCATGTTGTATTCTTTTATTTTTCTGATTTTGGATTGTCTGCACTATTGGTATGCTAATTTCAAGACATTTTGGCTGTTCTTGTCGTATCATTACAAAAAACCTTTTTGATCATTTTTTCATTATCAGAATGTTAGAATTTTTCTCGGTCAGTCATCTTGTATGATATGCTCCTCAAAATGCTGCTTTTTATCTCAGATTAACACACATAGAAACGACTTCCTGACGAAGGGTTAATGACCCACAACAGTATTGTCAACAATATATTTGAACATGTATCAGAATTATAACGAACACTTGTCATTTTCATTTAAAAAATATATCTATTCCTTTTGTCTTGAGATTTAATTATAGTTATAGAATGATCGATTCCATATTTTTTACCAAAAAAACTTCAGTTAATTTAAAAAAATATATATTTTTTACCGCTATTGTATATGTGTTATGTGTTACGTGTTATGTGTTATGTGTTACTTTTTCACCGCTCTACAATAGGATGTTGGTAATTAATGTGA
Organism: Nanomia bijuga; assembly: GCA_032273505.1. NCBI lineage: Eukaryota > Metazoa > Cnidaria > Hydrozoa > Siphonophorae > Agalmatidae > Nanomia > Nanomia bijuga. The sequence continues at coordinate 10,998 of JAUKPT010003530.1, read as the reverse complement.
CAAAATAAAAAAAATTAAAAAAAATTCGTGTTAATTTCTGAAAAATACTAAACAAATAATTCAAGCTTTTCCAGCTGTTTTTATGGTATGAAATTGCTATTCTTAACAGTAAAAATCTTATCTTTTAGAACATGGTGGTGCAGAATTTCTTGAGTTTTGCAGTGTTATAGCTGACACAGTCACTTTGAAAGGCTTTCAAGGATACAGAGCACAGTTGGATAATAAAAGTAAAAGTTTTATCGATCTTACTTTTAAATCAAACTTCTTACCTTAGTTAGTCAGATATATCAGATTTTGCTGAATATTCTTGTTGAGTTATCAGTAACAAGCTTGCATGCATTTTTGCTTTTATTAACAATGAAAATGATTTTTCTTTTCATTTATTTAGACGACTCAACTGGCCAGCATTCTTTATACACTGTTTTTCATGGTAGAGAAATGATGTTTCATGTTTCTACTAAATTACCATTTACTGTTCATGACAGGCAACAGGTAAGCAGAACAACAAGTGCATGCAACATTGTGAAGAGAAGTTTACTCCTTGTTGTTTAATGCATAGATTGTGCAAGTTACGCAAAATTGGTTGCAAAAATGCGCAAATTGTGTAAATGCAAACAAGATTGTAATATATTACAACTTCTCTCGCATTATTTTATGAGAAAAAAGTTTTTTTGTGTCTTTCACATTTACAACTTTCCATACACAAATAGAATTATTTTTTTCTTTATCGCTTGAATTTCTTGTTTGATGTGCCAATTTTTCATTAACTTAGTCTCGTTAAATACAGCAACTTCATCTGGATAATTCACTAACATATCACATACCAATAATCTTAGATATTTAGGATGGTGTCCACAGAAAAAAAGAGGTGTGAACACTGTGCGTATAGCCATCATTACATCAGAGTTGTTCTTCCTTACACCTTTTTTAAACGCCATAAACGACAGTAGATACCAAAAGGTAACATGTAAATAAAATCCATAATTTTGACTTCTCTGCATATCAATATAAATAATCCTTTGCAGTAGGAAATTAGCACATTTACTTACTTATGGCACAAGAATTTCTTTAGCTAATGCAAACAAGCTGCTCTCCAAAACCTTTCATGAGTGGTGATGGTCAATATCATTTTTAAAAACATTCAATGCATTTGGAGTGCAGAAGCCTAGACCAACAGCAACATCTTCCATAAATGGCATTCACAAAAAGGAAATTAATTTTCTAGCCATATTAGGTTCGATGTGAGCTCGTCCAGGACGCAAATAAATTCTTGAAAATGGAATCTTATAATCAGCATTATCACAGCAATCAATATGTGTATGTTTATCATTGATAATATTATTGATATTGACATGGAACAATGGAAACAATGGAACAAATGGAACATTTTTTGAACTTGTCTTGGATGATTCACAGGATATTGTACGGTACGCCATCACACATAGCAAGAGTCCATTTTCTTTCTTTGTTGTCTTTAAAAGCATCTGATTATATTTGATGTATAACAGTTTTTACATTTTCAAACGAAGCTTGATTCACCAACACTGGTTCTACATCTGCATCTTTGATAGTTGTCGTATTCATGGTTGAAAAACTTGTATTGAATTGACAAGTTGGTTTGGGGCATGTTTTAAAAATATTGTCATCCATTCTGCTACATAATGGGCAAATGAATTTCTTGTTGCAGCAAATTGATGTATCTACATAATTCTGACTTTTAAAAACTGTTCTTTTGAAACTGTTTCAATTAATTCATCGATGAACTGCATTCAGTGATACCATGATAAAATTCTTCATGTTCTTTGACATGGTAGAGTGATTCCTCTAGCTCAATTTCTTTCCTATTTATTTCTACAAATTGATTTCTTGATGGTGGGTTGGTCTAGATAACAGCAACAATAGTAATATTCCATAGTGGTTGTTTCGATCCAGTTCTTATCCTGCCACTAATTCGACAAACCTTCTGTTCATTGTCAAACATGATTGTTATGTCGCTTGCATCTTGAATTGTCAATCGCTTAGAATATGAGTTTAACAACAAATTAACCTTTGTGTAACATCCAGAACCTTCAAATGCTCTTAAAAAATTGCAACTCCTTTTTGTGCGACAAGTGATATAGGTTAATATATTGCACATAAAAGAGATTGGAGTTACAATATTAACATTTTTGGTATAGATGACCTGTTCAACAGTGTAAATTGGTGCATTGAACTTCTTTTTATTCGGTGTTTTGGCATATTCTCCAGTACATCCATAAATGAATTCTGTTAGAAGTTTATTTCTTTTTTCATACCAACTGCGAAAATCAATTGACATCAGATCATTAAAAGATATGCACTGTTGTGTCATATCTTCTTTTTCTTGATCGATATCCATCCGTATAACATTACCTAAACATTTAAAGAGATCACACAATGGGCTCTTCAGTGCTTCATCTTCTATTCCAGCCCATTTCATGCCTTTCAGTTGATCAGTAACACTTTCTATTAACTTAATTAAATCTTCATTACCACGCTCCTCCATTACTTCACATTCATTTTTGCACATATCTGCATCACAAGCAGCATGGTCATCATTTCTTTCATTAAGTTGTGTTTTATTGTGTTTATCATTCTTAACAGATAAATTATTTTTCTTTTTAAACTTCTCCTGCATTTACGGCGTCTGTATGCTAAGCATATTGTGCAGATGGTTGAGATGGTTGATAGCTTTCTCAGAATAAGCCAATTGAATTCTAGTCTTCTCTGAAAAAAGTGCCTATTTCTATATTGATATTTTATTGTTCCACCATCAGTGAGTAGATAATGGTTTTTGCAACAGCATTTCTTAACAAATGATTTGGGTCCCATTTTATAGCGACTCATTCAATTTTACGAGCTTGATTATGACCACATACTGGGACATCTGATCACCATCTGATTACGATTCTTTGGATAACTACTATATATTCAAAAATTCTCATGCTTTTTGTGTGGATTTGATTATATCTATATCTCATGTACTTTTTTACAAGGACTCGAAATTGCGTTCTCAAAATGATCATTTTATTTTACAATCTTGCAATATATTACAATAAGGTACTCTTAATATTTTTCGATATCGTAATATATTACAATCTTATTATCCTACTATTGAACCTGACTGAATGAAACTTATGCAGCAACTTTCAATATACAAGAGGGTTTGGTTTAGAGAAATTTATTTGTGCAAGTTGCACAAGTTGTGAAGTTATTGTGCAAGTTATTGTTAGGGTTTGGGTTAGGGTTTTAATAGTCATTGTACTAACTGCATTAACAATAACAATATTGATAATCTATGAACTATATAACCACCTTTACAAACAAGAGAATAGATTGAAAGAAAAAAAGTTCCTAAAATGAAAGTACATAATGAAGAAAACCTTATGAAACATAGCGATATAAATCTGTAATCACAATGAGGTTGGAAAACTTTTTTGGGGTTCCAAAACATGTAGACATAATTGATGATATAATTATGCTCCCAATTTTGGTATGTGTATTTATTTTTCTCTGGAAGGGGCGCCGTTTCTCCCATTTAGGGAAAATACTCAAGTCACCACAGATAAGGTGCCTTTTTATCCCCTCCATTTATGAAAGAAACTTTCGCTATAAGAACCATTTTCTGGGTTCTCAACAAAAGAAAGGTCTACTGAGTAAAAGTAGTACACTAATTATTGAAAACATTAACTAATAATAGTATTTAGTATTATCTAAAACAATACTCTTATCAGTGAGTTGATAAAATCAATCATAACTCACTGGACTGGCACACAAAAATGAAAGTTTAAGATAACACATAGACAAATATTAACTTAAACTTTGTAAACAAAAGGCTTTAGAAATGAAATAAGATTGGATGAAATGAAATGTGCTTTTAGGTGACTTGATCCAACACAGAGCTGAAAAAGCCATCTTAAGCCTATTGTGTCCATGATATCAAAGGTTGTCTTTTTTAGGCCTAATGATTTTCAATAGGGTTGGTTTGAAAATTGATAAAGAGGTTGCATTTTGAAGAAATTGATCCAACTTATTCCATGAATAGGAAAACAGATAGGTTGCAACGGAGAGAATAGGTGGTCATATTTAATACTGCATTTACATTCAATCTAGAAAAAGGTATAAAAAAGACTAGTGAACAATGCATGCAATAGTAAGAAAATAAAATGTTAACATTTTCTACGAAAATCACTTGTTCTTCTTAGATCTGTTGAATTTCTTCACTTTTTATCATATAATTTCATCAGTCAGAGTGTTGCGTTTGTTGTTGAAGAAGACATCAGTCACAATTGTTATAGCAATTCTTGGTACTGCCCTGAATAGAATCTGGAAAGACTAACTGTGCCTCATTTAGGATGCTAAAATCACAATCAAGAACAGCAAATGAATCAAATATAAAATCAAAAGGATTTTGAAAAGGCACTGTAAATCTGCCACAAGATTATTTAAATTTAACTTTAGAGCCATATTTCGTCATGTTTTTATATGTATATCATTGACAACTGTTTGGTAGGTTCATAAATTATTGTCAGTGGGTCCATTATTGGTTTGCTTGTTTCTAAATTTTCCATATGATGGATTGCGATTATTTTACTATTTATATACAATTCAAGGTTTAGTTACTTTATCATTTATTTGCAGAGGATCAAAATTTTTTATAGCTTTTGCGGAAAAGACATATTGGAAATGATATTGTTACTGTAGTTTTCCAAGAAAGTGGATCCGAACCATTCACTCCTCAGATGATGCGTTCTCATTTTCAACATGTGTTTATTGTTGTACGAGTGAAAGACCCACTCACAGATCATACCAAGTATGAGTAAGTATAATTTTGTTTCATACATACATACATTTTCTTTGAAATCTCAATTATAATCACCAAACCATGGTACAACTTAAAAAACATTTTGTAATGTAAGAGTTTTTAAGAAAAACACTAAGGCATTTAAAAGAATCATTTTTATTTCTCATAATAACATTGACATGTTTAGCGAGGATCACCTCACATTGTCAGAATAAAATTTTATATACAATTTTTGCTATTTATATGAGTAATATATTTCAAAAGGTTTGTTTTTTTAATATAAATTATAGAAATAGTTAGGGCGTTTTATATTATGTGTTGTGGTTATCCTATTAATTTTAAGTTCACGTGGAATTTTTGAGTGTTTAGTATGGGCTTCCTCCACTTGATGTGGAGTGCTTGATGATTCATAGCATTTGTTTGTACAATGCTCATTGGAATCTAAATGTTTAAAAATATGCGATTGTTTGTCTGTGCAAAGATGTTCACCTTTTCTTACTGAACAATGTCTTTTAGTCTGTCAGACTTAATCAATTTCACAATTTCTGCATCTTTAGTCACCAAAAATAAGATAAGAAAACTATGCAAAACATTTTGCGAAAATTTAGATAACGATAAGTTTCACTTCGTGCAAAATTAATTCTTTCATGTCAACGAAAACTAGTTCCCCGTCTTACTTAAAATCTCTTGTAGTCTATTATTTCAAATGTGGCAATTGTGAAATTGAGTATGTCGGACAAACTAAAAGACATTGTTCAGTGAGTATAGATGAAAATCTTTGCACAGACAAACAATCGCATATTTTTAAACATTTAGCTTTCAATGAGCATTGTAAAAACAAATGTGATGAATCATCTTTCAAAATCATTGACCAAGCGAACACAGAATACTCGTTAAAATTAAAAGAGGCACTCCACTTTAAGAGGAGGAAACCCATACTAAACGTTCAAAAATTCCATGTGAACTTAAAATAATAGGATAACTACAACACATAATATAACTCTTTGTTTATATGCTTGAATAAAACGCCCTAACTATTTCTATAATTTAAATAGAAATATTTTGCTCATATAAATAGCAAAAATTGTATATAAAGTTTTATTCTGATGATGTGAGGTGATCCTCGCGAAACATGTTTATGTTATTATGAGAAATAGAAATGATTTTTTTAAAAGCCTTAGTGTTTTTCTTAAAAACTGCTTTTACAATTTTAACCTTTCGTTCATTTGGTTCCATCAATGTACTCTTACAAATTTATGATATTTCTTTTTGAAACATATTTTGTTATTTTAAAAATCAGTTTGCATTCTTTCTTCATCCATTCTGCAAAAATATTGTTAATAAAAGAAAATAAAGGGTGAAAATGAGGTGGAATGGTCCTAAAATGATAAATTGGTATCTGTTTGAAAGTGCAAATCTTGATTTTAAAGTTGAGAGTGAAATTACTGAGAAAATGGCAGATACAACTTTAAGGTTAAAAAACTGGGGTATAAATTACTTAGTTAATGTTGATACATATAATAGATCTGGGCTGAAAGGGGCATTTTTCACCCAACCTATACATATGTACTGGATGGTATTTCATTGGAGAAGTTTTTGGTTGGGTCTATTTGAAATATGTTGCCACTCCCCTCTTATGGGAAACGTTTTTAAAAATTAGTAAAATTGATGATTTTTCCAACCTAAAGTTCAAAAATTCTCACTTATTGCATGTTTACCAAATTGGGGGCATATAAAAAGCCTTTTAAACACAAGAAATAAGCATAACTCCAATACCTAAGGTATCTAAGTTGACCCTCCCCACCTTTCCCTACTTCACCATAAACCCACTTTCTCATAATATGTGTAGACCACTTACAGGAAGTTAGTGCAGTGCTATAAACAAGTATTCGCAAGCATTGCCTTATTATTGCAAAACAGGAAAAAATCGTGATATTGTCCAAGGAAAGTGGAAAAATCAATATTCTCAATGGACCCAATTAACAACTGTAGCGATAAAATCAGATTTATTTTTGCACAAATCATCCTTTGAAACCTGCTGCAGTGATGTTTTTTCTGTTTTTATTACCCTTATAGAGTTGCTGTATCACGTTCACGTGATGTTCCCTATTTCGGACCTCCAGTTCCGCCTGATGCTTTCGATGGATCTACTGCATTTAGAGAATTTTTACTCAGTAAACGTAAGAATTTATAATTGTTTAAGGCAGTTAGCATAATGCATAGCATTGAAGGGTAACACATAAAGTGATGTAGCTAATATATTTATTTTGGTGTGAGACCAGGTACTAGTGTTAGCGTTTGTTGACTACATTAGCCATCTTATTTTTCGGTAATACCATAGAAATAGAATTAACACACGAAGGAGGGCTAATAACTTTGTATATTTGTATAAACTGAAACATAGTTATATACAGGTAAAGGGACCTCAGAATGTTAGGTGTTTTTCTAAATTAAGCTGAGGAATAATTCTTTGGTTCAGTATATTTTTTTGTTTTAGATATTAGTAAAACCTGTCTGCTCGAACGCCAAAGAAGTTAAAATCTTTTTATATTCAGTTTTCATGTATTTTGAAGTGCTTATTTTAGGGTTTTTTCAATAGGGACCTTAAAACGCCTGTTTACAAAATGAATAGGATCGTCGCTATTATTGCTCAGAAAATCGTGAATTTTGAACTCAAATCTTTATTCAACATGATTGTTAAACTTTTTCATATTAAACTTAATTTTTTTTACTTATGGTTATGGGACTACAGAATTCTGATCAAAAGAAAGTTACTTTTTTAAAAGCTGTTTGGTAATTTTGAATTCATTTTCCTTTAAGGTTGTTAAAAGGGGTAATTTGACCGTAAAAATACTACATTTTTTTATTTTTTTATTTTCTATATATAAAAATATAATGGTTATTACCAATCAATCTTGTAATGTTTTAAGTCTTCGTATCCCTGATATAAAAATCATGAAAACTTATCAGCTGAATTGCAAAAGTCACACAAAACGAAAACAAAAAGTTTCCCCTGCTGGTTCAAAACTTTATGTAAAGGATAGAAAGTTTTGAAACGCATTTAGAAAGCAAAAAAAAGTAGAATCTATGCAGCAATTTCTCACAAATTCATTTATGGCAGTATGAAATTCTGTAACCTTTAAAGGCTTATTCTAAGAAAGTTACAGAAATATCTTGTATTTATTTTTTCAAGATATGTTTAGACGTCCCCAGTGAACAATTTGATATCCTGTTCCAAACTTATATTTAAACAAGCTTGAAAAAATGAGATTTCTTTTTGAAATGTTTGTAAGTATTTAGTGAATATGCTTTTTATTTGCTTCAATCAAGAACGTTATTCGAAAGAAAAATGTTGTATTTTTATATTTTGCTGCTTAAAGCGGTGTTATTTATTACAATTTCATTTTTTTTTGGGTATTCAGTAAAAATTTTATCTTCTTAGTACCTTAATTTGAAAACCTGCATTTGGAGGTTCCAATGTCTTTTGAGGATATTGGTAAGATAATTAACATCAATACTTTGTCTTTAAAATAGGGGGGGTGTTATACCCAATTGCTATGAGGGGACCCTCATTTCCATTGGGACTAATATGAACATATCAAGTAAAAGAATTGGTTAGAATTAGGATCTTCGTGTCCTACCCAGCCTTTTATAGGAAGTAGAAGTCAAATTCCCAAAATATGGGGCAAAAATATGGCAATAAAAATCGAGCTACAAAATCATCTGTAAGTGGTAATATTTAATTTGTGAGATACTGTGGCATATTTGTCACTTATCTGACATCAATCATTATTTTTCCGATACTAAATTTGGGGCCGAATCCGTGTTTTTTGGCCCAAATTGGCCCAATAATGACATATTTCAATAAAAATCGATGATTTAAGCTACAAAATCATCTATATATGGTGAAATTGAATTCGTGAGATACTGTGGCATATTTGTGACTTATCCGACATCAATCAGTACTTTTCCGATACTAAATTTGGGCCGAAATTCCTGTTTTTGGGCCCAAATTGGCCCAAAAATGGCATATTTCAATAAAAATCAATGAATTAAAGCTAAAAAGTTATCTACACACAGTAAAATTCAGTTCTTCTGATATTTAAACTAGTTGTGATATATTTGAGATTAATCATCATTTGTCCGATGCTAAATTTAGGCCCATGTCCCAGTTTTTTGGCCCAAATTGGCCCAAAATAGCATATTTCAACAAAAAACTAAAAATTAAAGCTGAAAAGTCATCTATACATCGTAATGTTGAGTTCTTATAATAGTAAGACATAGTTGTGACACTTTTGAGATCAATCATTGTTTGTCTGATCCCAAATTTGGGTAAAAATCCTTGTTTTTGGGCCCAAATTGGCCCAACAATATCATATTTTAAGTTGATGAATTAAAGCTAAAAAGTCATCTATACATGGTAATATAATATTTTTATTATAGTAAGACATAGTTGTGACATATTTGAGATTAATCATCATTTGTCCAATGCTAAATTTGGGGATAAATCTCTGTTTTTTGGCCCAAATTGGCCCTAAAATAGCATATTTCAAGGAAAATTGATGAATTAAAGCTAAAAAGTCATCTAGAAATGATAATATTGAGTTCTTATAATAGTAAGACATGGAGGTGTCACATTTGAGATCAATCATCATTTAGTCAATGCAAAATTCTGGCCCAAATACTTGTTTTTGGTCCCAAATCAGCTGAAAAATAGCATATTTGAATAAAAATCGATGATTATAAGATGAAAGGTAATATGGAGTTCTTATCATAGTAAGACATATTTGTAACATAGGTATAGAGGTTAGGTTAAAGAGTAAAGGGGATATAGTTATTAATAGGTGCTGTATAATAGATTATGATCTTAATAGATTTTAAATCCTCTATTCTATCACCGGATAATTTATTTATTTTCTGGAGCGTTCATTAATTATGTCACGCCGGAGGAGGGATAGTTCTTTTTATTTTTCGTGATGTGTCACATCTATGTTTTCTTAGTATAAGAACTCAATATTACCGTGTCTAGATGACTTTTTAGCATTAAAGGGGCACTCGCAGGCGAACCTAACCACCCTTTTTGATTGGCTAATACAAAAGTGCCCCTTTGTGAAGGGGACATCAAAAACGCATCAAAAAATATTGATTTTTGGCAAAGTTATGACCTTTTAAAGGTGTTGAATTTTGATGGCTCAAAAATCTCTCTTTCCTTGATGTATAGAATTGTGATGTCATCTGGGCACCTTTTTACAAATCGGGTATTTTTCAGAGTAGACCTAAGTAAAGAAATGGCTTTAGAGAGTGAAGAAAATGGTTTTAGGAAAATACACATTGACATATTTCGACGTAAAATTGATTGCTGAGTCTAAAAAAATAGGTTTTGAAACCTGGTAATTACCACAACTTCCATTATGACGTCATCAATTTCGACTTGATGAAAATCGGGGGAAGCTCATATATTGGCCAATATTATCTAAGCTGGTAATGATGTTGTCGAAAATATTTTGCGCTACAAATACAGCCAATGAAATGATTATTTCGCAGAAGAATGTAAAACAATTGATGATGAATATAAGGGGGTCATTAAGCATCATTTTTGTTGATCTTCATTTCATTGCTTAATTAGCACAATTTAGGGATCAAACGTAAAAGTTATGAAAACTATTTGAATACACTCTGACCTGTTGCCAGTTTAAGCTAGAAAGGACTTAAACAACTGAGATGAGTAATTAGGGGGCTAATTAATAGGTAATCAAGGGTATTTAGCCAGAAAACAGAACAATTTTGAATAGAAATGTATGTATTTGACATTTAATATGAAAAATAAACCACAAAATATATCAAAACAAAATAGATAAGTAGATGATTAACAGTCATTAAGAGTAGTTAAGGCCTAAATCGTACAACATTGAATAGTAACTTCTATTTATGATGTTCTTATTGATAAAACATCTTCATCTAAGTTATGTAATAAGCAAAAACAAATTTTTAACATTGTAATTTAAATGGCAATTAACAGTAATTAAGGGTAATTAAGACCTAAATCGTAAAGTTGTGAATAGAAACTTCTATATATGTTTTTTTCATCGATAAAAACCCTTCACTTAAGTTATATATTTAGCAAAATCAAATGTTTATCCTTGATTATTAAATGATAATTAACAGTTATTAAGGGT
>JAUKPT010003529.1:0-11962 GCA_032273505.1 Nanomia bijuga | reverse complement strand
TAAATAAATAAATAAATAAATAAATAAATAAATAAATAAATAAATAAATAAATAAATAAATAAATAAATAGATAAATGAATAAATAAATAAATAAAAAGCAGAACTCTTAACAATTGTTTGGCAATTTTTAACAAACTAGTGAGAGATCTGACACAATTAGCACGAATATTTCTTCCAAGTTGAAGAAATGCCTTCTGTAATATCGATAGATCCCCGAAACAATGCAATTTTTGAAAATTCTTCGTTTATATACTCCTATCATTATTTGAAAATGTTGAAACAAAAATATAGTCCATTATTAACCAAATTTAAAAATTTTAAAAATCGAATTAATTTTACCGTAGAAGGGTATATCGTAAATTATGGATTCTGTAATAAATACTTTTTGGTCTTAAACAAAATTAAATAAACTAAATAAACCTACTTGTCAATTTTTTATATAAACCTCGTCCATGATGTTTAAGAGTAAACCTAAAAGTGATGTTTAGCAATGTATCTATACCAGCTTTTGTTTTTTTCGATTTTTGTGAACGAAAATTATTCGTTATGAAATCTACAATAACCCATGCATTATATATTCTAACATGATAGATGGAAAAAAAATAGCATATGCATTTCATAAAAGTTTAAAATATTACCCACTGTGGAAGATGAATTCATTTTTTACAAATTCATGTTTTCTTTTTGATATATAGTTGTTACATCAAAATTGAAAACTATCGTAAGTAAATAAAAAAGGCAGTGCAGAATGAATAATACATGATGCTAATGTTGTGTAATGAATATAACTATATCGGATACCCCCGAGCTCCCTCGTGGTATCTCAGTACAATATGAGCAAAGTGGATATACGCCATATGTGTGCATAGTCCCATCATCAGGGGGTTAATGGTTCATGATATAACAAGGGGGCTCTAGAGCCCCCCCCCCATGTAAAATGAGCCCTAAAAAAGCCCAAGTAAAATAATGTTAATAATTCTGTATAATGCGAATTTGTAGTTATATCCATTATAGTTATTTGTTCTAGCTGCTGGATATAGCTGAAAATAGTAAAAGGGTTTGGGTCGAATGACGTCATTGCGTCAAATCACTTCCTTTTTTATGCACTATATAAACATGAATCAATTATTTTCCTGTGTTTATTTGCCATTTCTGTGTCAGTACCAATGGCAACATGTCTTCCCATTTTCCACGGTTAAACATGTTACAAACTCAAAATGTTACGATAATCGTGTTACACGGTTACACAGTTACATTGTTCTAAACTAATTAAATCTTAGTTTATAAAAATGTAACTGCGTAACCGTGTAACACAACATATTTGAACGACTGCACAGTATAATTTGTAATTTAACAAGTGCGTAACTGTCGCAGTAACTGATAACACAAAAGCATATAATCATAAAAGTTGGGATGATAAAAACATGTTTCACTTTACCACGGTTACAAACAAATTTAAAATGTTACGATCATCTTCATCAACGTCTGCTCATATTTTATTGATGGCAAAAATTTTGTTACAAAACATAGTGTAACTTACCATTTGGATGCAAAAGATGGTTCATGTCATCTGCACTCAAATTAGAACGTGAGATACCAAAAGATCAGCAAGTCGATATTGATGATTGCATTGCCGGTCCGGGTCAACAGGACATTGTGGCTAGCACAAAGGATGGGTACGTGAATTTTTTTCAAACAGCGTATGAGTTAGCGGTAAATGCAACTCTACCATTATTGCAATTTAAAACGTTAGTTAAAGTTCAACAGGATGACGGTTCAATATTAAATGACAAGTGTAAGGCTGCCTTGGAATTTATTCATTACATTGCAGACGCTGTTACAGGTGGCTGTAATAATGGCCAATACGGATTTCATGTCAATCCTATCCAATGGTTCGCAAGTGAGAAAGACAGGTAATGAGAAAGAAATGGTACTTATTTGAACAGAGAGGAATAGAATGCCTATTTATTATGTTGCGTTGTTATTGGAAATGCCGAAGTGGGGTGGAACAGATGGGAACTTGTTAAAAGATGGAATTGATTCTATTTTCTCTACCGAGGGAACGATTTCATTGTCGGACGATGCATATAAACACAAAGTGGTTGGATGTAAACCTGATGGCGCCAGCATAAATTTTGGGCACAAAACGGGTTTAATGAAAAGGTGTCAAGTGGTTGTGACTTGATGATTTCTATTCATTGCATAAATCGCAGGGTTGAGTTGGCCGTGAAGGATGCTTTTAAGTCATGAAGAGTTCAATACTGTTGACAACTTGTACAAAGATAATGATAAGTTGCTGAATAAATCAGGAAAGTTAAAAAGGGAAATAAAGGCTGCTGCCAAGGTAAGGAACATTACTTTTTATGCTTCGCCAAGAATTACAGGGACTAGATTTGTAGGGCATCGTAGGAAGGCTTTAATCGTTTTCTGAGCTTGTGGCCAGCTCTGTTATGTGCTTTCGAAAATGTAGTAGCTGATAAAAAAACAACTTTAGCTGTAAGAAATAAAGTGATAGGGTTCCTTGAACAATTGAAATCTTACAAATTTATCAATCTTGTTTGTTGTTATCTTGATATCCTCAACTCGATAACCCCAGTTTCAAAGATATTAGAAGTTGAACATTTACTCCCAAACGAAGATCAACAATATCAATAACACTCTGATCGACAATATTTTCTCCAATCAAATACACTCATTTACTATCAGTAATTATCTCTGAAGAAAATTTGCCATCCTTTTTTATGATACCCCTGAAGACAAAATCATTTTTACCAAGCAAACACAATATTTTAATTCAATGGAGAAATTTTTTTCCTGGATCATGCAATATCAATTGGGATGATATTATTGATGACACTAATAAAAATACATTTTTTGACAAATTTTACAACAAGATGAATTGCCTAGAGCACCAAAAATCAAGACAATTCAGACTTATGGTCAAATAAGTAGGCAATTAACAACAATTAAAGGTAATTACAGCTTAAAACGTAAAACGGTGGATAGAAAGTACTATTCTGATGGTAAACGTGACAATTATTTATGTTTTAAACCTTAATTACCCTTAATAACTGTTAATTGCCTAATTACTTATTTCAATTTCTAATGATGAAGAGCTTTTTTGTAATGTTTACATTTGTATTCATGCATACATGGCATCAAATACAAACAACTATATTCAATAACATATGATATAATCGTTAATCACCCTTAATCACCCCTTAATTTGCTGTCCTAATTACTTACTCTTATTTTTTAAATGCTCCCTAGCAATAACAAAAATCTAATGATACAACAGACAACTAAGAAGGCCCAATTGTTTTCATAACTTAATATGCAAGGCCTCTAAATGTTGCAAATTAGTCAATGTAAAGCAAAGAAAGGCTGTCTAGTTACCCTATATTAATTACCAACTGCTACACTAACTTCATCATAATATTCATATAGTTTGAACTGTTCAACTGTTTGCACTTATGATGGAACAGCCATGCACAATCTCTTTACGTGCTTATCGAGGCATGAGTTAAGTCCCACCTAGTGTTTCGTCAGCTACCAACTGACTACCCACTTTCCCTCACATGGCATGGGTCAACCCGTTGGCATTGCCTAAGGATAGTTATTGTGCCCTCGCTAAGAGCTCGAGTCAAGTGCATTTTATTGCATCATTTTAATGACACTTGCCACTACCATTCGCGTCCCCCATCCAGTAAGTATCTCTCGACGACGATGCTTGACTTACATGAATGGAAGTGTGATGAATGATGACATACCACTACGCGTTGGTAAATATCCTAATATTAAAATAAAACTTAATGGAAAAAAAAAACTATGTCACAAGAAAATAGTTAATTATCTTGGAGTAACACTTGATGAACAACCTTGTAAAAAAGCTTAATAGGGCTAATGGACTACTTGCAAAAGCTAGACATTTTATCCCTCCATTTTGTCCCAAGTGGGACCCGAGACCCTAGAGGGACCTGGGACCCAAGTGGGATCCGGGACCCTAGTGGGACCCGAGACCCACTTGTATAATAATGTTTGAACATTTAATTTCATTCTGTTCAAAACAAATGAATAAAATTAGAATGGAATAAAACGAAATATGATCTTTTCTTTAAAAAAAAGAGTAGAGGGAAAACAAAAGGCATTTAGTAAAAGAAGTGATAGGATTTTGTAAACAATGTTTGTTGTGTTAATATCAGGTTGTATTTAAAATAAGTGTTTAAAATTGTTTCTCTTGTGATGTATACTGAATGAAAATTATATGCAATGAGAAACTTTTTTCCACAAGCCTTATCAGCGTTGCCACACAATTTTTATTACGTTAAACAAAATGTCTTCAGACTGTTGTCGCTAACACTAACAGATGTTCTATTGTAAGGTTCACTATTTGTGAACAGACTTTAGAACATTTTCCGAAAATAAACAAATCATGGAGGGACTTAACGTTATATTTACATCAACTCGTTTGATCCTATTTCCGTTAAGCTAAATTGCTATTTAAAAAAAAACTTATTGTAATATATCGCTATTTTCACTTGCATTTTAATAATACTCCTTGCATACATCCATACATTTTTCCGGATTGCAAAAGCAAACATGAACACATATTCTCACATCTTTTCTGTAAAGTCGTTTTTATTTTATAAAACAAAAATGATCAAAAAAATCATTCATTATCATTCTGAGAAAAACATGCAAAGCATCTTCTAATAACAAAGTCATGAACATAAATATAAAATAAAACAATAATTGTAATAATAAACAAACAAAATATATCTTTTTGAACATCAAAGTCAAGAATAGAAATAAAACAATAAAACAATAATTGTAATAATAAACAAACTAAAAGTATATGAATGTATGATTATTACAATTTGTTAAATGAACTAAGGTCCCGCCAGGTTCCTGGGTCCCACTAGGGTCCCTGATAATGGTTTGACCCTATGCCTGAGAATAATGTCTTTCGTTGAATTAACGATAATAATGAACCTATCTTTAAAAAATTCTTAAATATTCTCAAATTTGAAGACAATGTTTTTCTTACAAACTGTTTATTTCTTCACTCAAGCTTCAATCGACTTAACTCTACCACCTTCAATGATATATTTTAAAAAAAGGAAATAATCATATCATGGCAACAAGATCTTCATCAATCCACATTCCAACTTTTAATAAAATTAGATATGGTAAAAACTCTATAACTAGAAAATGTATATACTCATGGAATTCCATTTCACAAAAGCTTAATAATTCTAAATCAGACTTAAACTAATCATCTATTGCTTCTCTCGTACACAAACTAAAAAAAACTGTTAAAATAATTTTTAACATCAACATAAAAAGATTCAAATGCCCTTCAGAATAAAACCAAATATTGAACAACATCTACATCACTAAATGGTCTTAAAATTAAAATCTAATGGCCCATATGATTTACAACATACCCAACTAAATAACAATAAGTTAATAATTAATAATAAACAAACAAATAATCATATTTACTTAGCAATGACATTCATTTTGTTTTATCACATTATACCATCTGCATACCCCCCCCCCCTTGCCCTTTAATCTACTACTTATTTCATTTTTTATCTGTTGTTTACTTATTTAAAACTGTACCTACATTTCAAGTATTTACCATCTTTCTACGTCAGATTCATTAATCGGGAGATGTCTCTTTGAACAGGGTTTCCAGCTTACAGCTTGTTAGTTCATCATTTGCTCTCACATATTTCACGACATTTATATTATTTATTCTTTCATTACAAAATTACCAAACGTTCTTTTTCAGACAAAAACAAAACAAAGTCATCATGAATTAATTTACATTAAGCATGTTGAAATAGGGAAGATTTTTAACACACATCTCAACATTTTGTTGTTTATAAATACAATTTTGATCCTCGCAGCCTTATTGTGACAAAGTGAAAAACAACTTTGCACAATTCAATGGCAAGAGGTTGGATGTTGCGTTCATGTATTGTAAAAGAATTGTCCTTATTTTAAAGTTCTTCAAAGGAGGAGTGACTATCATTAGTGAATTTTATTAATTCTATTGTTTAATGAATGAGTGCGAAACATGATACTTTTTCTTTGTTTAAGAGTCATTACTTATTCTTGCAAGAGCATGCAACTTACTTATTGCTTTTTTGTAGAGATCTGTAACAAGCTCATTGAATGTTAACTTACTATCTATTTTTCTTCCTAATAGTTTGTTAGTTTCGGAATTGTAGATGTCAACAACAGCTAATTATATATAGAATATGTTGCATTTTTCTCACTCAAAATGAGATTGAATGAATTTGTCAGGATTGGACCATTATTTTCTTTCCATTCTTATAAAAGAGATGCTTTATTTACTAATTGACATTTGACTTTAGGAATGGTAGGAGCAACAGTAAAAGGTGAATCGTTGTCAGCAAAATTACACACATCTGTAAGAATAAAAAAGAATAGATCATTAGAATTGAAATTGTATATATATATTCCCGGATATAGATCCTTGGAGAACACCTGTAAGAATTTTAAACCAACTACAATAGAAAGTCATTTTTCCTGAGAAAAAATACCAGTCATTATTGCATTGTCAAAATCTAATAACCCCACCACTCAAAAACCAGTCCCACCCCTTGAAAATATTAGTACCACGCCTCAAAAATAAAAATGATTGGGTTGAGTTAAAAATTGGTGCAGATATTATAACCAATAATAATGGTCCCAAAATCAAAAAACAATGGAAATATCAAAACAATGGCCATATCCAGCAGCCCACCCCTCAAAAATAAAGTAACTGATAGTCTAGCAGGAAATAGGAGGTCACGTGCACCCCACCCATAACAAAATCCTATCAATGGTTTCAGAACGCCAAAGGTGTCTACAAAACGCAATGACATGAAAACATCGCTGGTTTTGGGGGTTCATTTGTGGGGGTCATTTAATTTTTCACGTTTGTTTTAAAAAAATGAGAAAACTACACATATACCTTTGTTTAGAGCTCTTTCACCTTCAATGACTTATTCATATGAATGAATATTGTTCAAAATTAACAAAATATAGTTGAAGTTCTACAAGAATGTCATATTTAGGCCAATATTAGACAAAAAAATGTCTAATTTTGGCAAATTTTGACCAATTTTTCTCCATTTTCCTAATTTCTCACCAAAAATCTTTAAAAAGAGAAGAAAAAGGAAGAAAAAGAGAAGAAAAAAAAAAGCAAACCGAAGAAAATTCTGTCTACAAGTTAAATTCGATTTAGTTGACATTTATCTCATTTCATTCTGCACTCTTGTAGTAAGAAGAACGTACTGAATTAACAGATTTTATAGTTTATTTTCAATGGACTTGGCATTGAGTTGCATAGGCAATCCTATGCAAAAGGGACTATTTTGCGATGGAAGCCAAGTACAGACTTTAGGCTGCTTTCGACGAACTGAAAGTAACGTCTTTTTCTGAGTAGACACTAAAACAGGATTTGTTCCAATTACATTCGCATAAGAAGTATCGATCTTAACGGGATGTCAATGGATTTGACAAGGAGTTAATTACCTGCATTTTTACCTACTTTGGTAGAGATAATTGCACTCTGGTTTCTTTGGTAAAATCAGTACGACTTCATTCGTGTAACGATGACCCATGAGTCATTGGGATGTATAAAAGATCTCTTTGCTATGATGTCTAGAAATTTTTTGACATTAAGTGGAAAAAATGGAAAAAAAAACATTTGGTTTTGTCTTTTAAGGTAAAAATGACTAAACGCTGTAAGAAACGTGAGACAAAAGACGACTTAGAAGAGTGGAAAACCAAATCCTCAATAATGAAATTCCCATCGAACCAAATTTGTATCTTGCAGTCTAAGAGTATAAACAGCAGCAGCCCAGAAAATTTCACATACTTAAATGATTATCTTACACTACCAGGAAAGTACTTTTTCTGCACCAGATTCGTGACAAACGCCTGAAAGAGACTGTAGATCCAAAACAAAGAATGGAAGCAGTTAGTGAGTTCAAACACGAGTCTGTTGAACATGTCACTCTTCACACGACAGGGTGGCATCAAGGATGTCACTAACGCTTCACCATGACACCATGGATTAAAACCTGAAGAACCATTATTTGCTTTATCGTCATCAACCATCACTTCCCTAGATCACACGCTATGAAAAATAATTTCCTCAGAACGAAATGAGAATAACCTATTTTCTAGAGACCAATATATGTTATGTGACCACAAAGATTGGTCCAAAAAGATTCTGGTTGACGACAGATTGAACCGATGGCTAGAGACATGCAAGATGTTAAAGATTATTGATCATTGTATCGCAAAGTTGCTGACATCGATTTATTTTCAGCAGAGGTACTATTTTCACAAGGTATGTATCAACAGTTTTTAAAACATGCATCAGGTATCAGTAGTTCATAAATCCATGTGTGAAGATAGTATTAATCCTTCTTTTGCGATTTTCAGCAATGCATAGACAGCTGCTAAAGAGATGGTACAGAGGAAAATCATGTGATACGACTAACCGCCATTAAGGAGAAATACATTGTTCAATTGGAGAGATGTTTTTCCTAACGCATTATTTCGAACTAAAAAGATAATGAAGAAAATGGAGAAAGATGGTGATAAAGGAAAACTCCTCAAGTCTTACAAAGTTTGAATCAAAAGGCTGTGTATGTTTCTGGTTAGTTTACAGATCAGAACTCTCTACCTCAAATACTGTAGCTGTAATGTACTTTGCTGATTAGAAGGATAAGCTTAACAATACTGTTGCTTATCTGAGAAGTGTAATTTCTAGAACCATACAAAAAGTAAAAGGAGATGCCATGGAGATGGAGATATTTAAAGTACATCTGAGGAGAATCTTCCATGGGAGCTCTCAAGATTTCTTTACCTTGTGGTTAGTTTCAATCAACCCGACAAGATATATGCTGAACAGTCAGAAGGGGACAGTGGCAACTGACAAAATATATCCTGATTTGTACAACTATTTGTGACCTATGTCGAAGCAAACAGCTTACATTTATTCTAAGCCGTCTTGGTCACTGTAAAGCTGATGAATTTGGACGTGAACATCAGACAGCAATGACGACCGCTTTGGACGAAACAATTACCTACTTCGAAGCAGCGAAGTACTACAGTATTTCAGGTAGAGAGTTCTGATCTGTAAACCAACTAGAAACATACACAACACTTTGTAAAGCTTGAGGAGTTTTCCTATATCATCATCTTTCTCCATTTTCTTTATTATCTTTTTAGCTCGAAATTTCCTGTTAGGAAAAACCATTTCTCCTTCATGGCAGTTAGTGCTATCAAATAATTATCCTCTGCACCATCTCCTTAATAGCTGTGTATGCATTGATGTGAACCGCTAAAGAAGAATTAATACTACTTTCATGCGTGGATTTATGATATCCTACCGATAACTGATTGTTGTATTAACTGTTGATACATACCTTGTGAAAATGATGCCGCTGCTGAAAATAAATCGATGCCAGCGAGATAATGATCAATAATCATTAACATCTTGCATGTCTTAAGCCATCGGTTCAATTTGTTGTCAACCAGATTCTTTGTAGACCAAACTTGAAAAAACATTCTGTGGGCTTATAGTTCACTTGCTTTACTTTAATTTTGGTTTTGTCAAATTTATTCTCTTGTTATCATAGATGGAAAGATAATTTCATATCGAAGGAGCAAGGAGATCTTTTATAGTCCAGGAATGGTAAATATGAATACACACAATTAGTGGATTTCTAATTTCCTAATTTCTAATACAACCCAAGGACAACATTCGCAGGGTAGTCTAAGGCCATAATCATCCCAATGACTCATGGGTCATCGTTACACGAATGAAGTCGTACTGCTTTTACTAAATAAACCTGAATGCAATGATTTCTTTGACCCTACAAAAAAGCAGGTTCTTAATCCCTTGTCAAATCCATTGACATCCCGTTAAGATCAATACTTTCTTATGCGAATGCAATGGGAACAAACTCCGTCTACCAAGTTCATTTAAAATAAACTATAAAATCTGTTAATTCAGTTATTTTAACTTACTGCAAGAGTGCAGAATGAAATGAGATAATTTAATCTAACTTGTAGACAGAATTTTCTTCGGTTTGCTTTTATTTTTTTTCTTCTCTTTTTTCTTTCATTTTCTTCTTTGTACCAATTGATAATCCAGAGACGGCACATAGGAAGTGTGTTCATGCTGTGAATAGGGGATCTAAGAAGTGCCGATTCTAATATTTACTATGTTCCTTTTTGCAAAAAGTGATTAAAAGATGGAGGGTTTGTAAAGCCGAGCGTAAAATGAAGTAAATTTGTTTGATTTGGTTTTATTTTCTTAAACAAATTTTCTCAAGAATTACATCAATTCGAAATAACACTAAAAGCTGTTTGTTATCATTTTTTAACGGAAAAAATTAAATGACCCCCACAAATGAGCCGAAAAATGTCATTTTCCCCAAAACCAGCGATGTTATCATGTTTTGTAGACAGCTTTGGCTTTCTGAAACCATTCAATAGAATTTTGTTATGGGTGGGGTGCACGTGACCCCCTATTTCCCGCTAGACTATTACTTCGATGCATCAAATACATTCCACAGGGTGATCAATAAGTCGTAATATTTTCTTTCACGCAAAAATTTATATCTAATCAGACGATACGTCATTCCCCTATCAACTGCACAACCTATGCTCACTGAATAACGCGTATACGTCCTTAAGAGCATACCAATCTCAAATAATCCGTAGAGCGTTTGATGCGATGGTATCTCGGGCGACACAATGCAAAAAAGTGCATTATTAAAATTATTATTTAATTCTCATAGTTACTGATTTTCTTCTTGATTTTCCGCCTTCTTCCTCCTCATTTTTCCGATTTGATTTACTCTGAACTTTTTCCTCATAGCTTCCTCCTACAAATCCCGAAAACAGGATAAAACGATCATGGGAACCCTGAGATATTGACACTTCCGTCTCAGTCTCACAGAATCTGAAACAGACTATAAGTATTGCCTTAGATAACGAGATAATGATTTTGTATAGACTTGACAATTTTCCTTAAAACCCTGTGGCTCGTGTGGCCACATTTATTACTTTTGGTGATTTTACAGCCGATTTTAATGACTGATTGAAGGGAATATTTCTTTTTAGACTTTGGGGCTATCGTTTTTGGACTCTCCATCTTTGAATTAATCCTACCATCAATTTTTAAAGGACAGTTATGACTGCAAACTGCAATTTGGCTATAGCACCCATTTATCGCCTTTTTTATGGTGTCATGGTGTCAGGTTTTCTACAAGTCTGTTTCAAAATGAATGACGTAGTTAGATCCCTAGAACATGATAAATTATATGTAACAGATAGGAATTCATTTTTATGATATTTAGCAGTAATGAAAACAATTTTTGAGGTCTAAATTTTTCAGATTTGAATAAATCAACCCTTTCTTGATACATATCTGAATAATAGTTTATCATGATTACCCGTTCTACTCCAAAAAGCCAAAAATAAAGGAAAGGTCGATACAAAAATATAGTATTTTTTTCGAATAACAATACGATACGATTCTAGAGTTCTAAGGTAGCCGCGGCTTTAATTGAATATGAAAAAGAAAATAAGAAAATTCGTTATAAACAATCAGATTACTTATTAATTATTAATATCTCAGTTAAAAAGATTTCTTTTTACATGAGACGAAAGCAGGAATATCGGAAGGAACTAACTACGTCGCTATTTTAAGTTTTAAGCTTCAAAAACACCCCAAACATAAATTTTATGATGTTGCATATATCAAGAGTGATTACTTCGCTTGTTAACATCATCTTATACGAATAAAACGGCATTATTCAGTTTACCTATCTTGCCTTTTAAGCTAATCTGGTAATGTTTGATTTTGGGAGATTTTAGGGGTCAATGCCCCATTATCCCATTTTTTTTCAGATTTTAAGA
>JAUKPT010003528.1:0-11962 GCA_032273505.1 Nanomia bijuga | reverse complement strand
AATAATAATAATAATAATAATAATAATAATAATAATAATAATAATAATAATAATAATAATAATAATAATAATAAGTAGAGTATTTTATTGTTTTATTTAGATCATGTATGTAGATTTGAAATAATAGTGTCTCTAAGACTGAGCCTTGAGGGACACCATATTTTGATAGAGGTAAAATTGGATTCTGTTCAATTTACAATTACTAATTGTTTTTTATTAAACAAAAATGTTTTCAATTAGATAAATTAGAGCATGTGATGTTGAATGATCTTTTCGAAAACCAAATTGAAGATCAAAAAACAATGGTTTAGTATTAAGAAAGAGTAGAGCCTATTATGCATGAGTTTTTCCACAATTTCATTAATATTATCTAATAATTAACTGCTTTTGCGGCCAATTCAATAAAGGACCGAGCGCAGCGAGGTCAATAATTTATAAACCGAGGTCAATTCTTCCCGAATAGGCCAAAAAATCAGTTAATTAGTTAATAATTAATAGTTCGAACAAATAAAAAACAAGAAAAGAAACTAGATTTTCAAAATATTTACTAAGTAATTTTCTAGAACTAACAAGTAACAGCTCAAGTTTAATCACAACATTACTATTCTCGTTTCCTCGATCGATTCAAAGAATTAGTGCTCATCGTCAAATTCGCCCATTCTAAAGAAAATATTCTTCGAAATATTTTCGAAACCTAAATATTTCTGTAAATACAACTTTATGTAAATGTCAATTTCAAATTGTTTCTCACATATAAAAACCCAAAAAAACGCGCATTAAATTAAAATTGAAATTGAAATGGACAATGATCACTTGGGATTTGAAATGGACATGATATTTTGATGTTCACAATTTTTTTGGCAGCAAAATCAAAAGATAAATATTTAAACAAATAGTTATATTTTTATTTCTCTCTCATCTTGCCGCGGTCAATTAATGATTTGCGGTCAATTAGAGATTTTTATTAACTGCTACAGAGTGCACTCATCTCTTATAAAATTGCTGTCAATTTGTTCAATCTATTAATTATTGCCGAAAGTGATATTGGTCTATAGTTGGTAAATTCAAGAATATTACCTTTGTCTTTGCAAATTTGAATGACCTTTGAAAACTTTCTATGTAAACACCTGAAGAAAAGGAAATCTCTGCTAAGGGTTTGGCTATGAGAGTTTCAATATCTTTTAGAATGATACTTGGAATACTGTAAGGTCCCACACTTTCCTTTGAATTGAAATTCTTGATAATATCAGAAACTTCGTGTTAGGTTGTTGGAGATATAAAAACATTTCTGGTATTTCTATCAGATACTCTCATCACCCTAATAAGCGTCCACCTACCGCTTATTTTTTCAAGAAAAAAATTCCGACCCTCCCCTCCCCTCCCCCCCCCCCCGGTCTTATTCAGACCCCCGCTCTTCTTAAGACCCCCTGCTAATTGAATGTGGATGATTTCATTATTTACTTATATGTAAATAGAGAATTAATTTTCTAATTTCTTTATTCGAAGTATCAAAATCTAAAAAAACACATATTTTCAAAATATTCAACCAATATGTTTCACAAATATTCGATGAAATTTATTGTAAGTTAGGAAATTTTCCTTCCGTATCGACGAAAGTAAAATCCATTGTAAATCTTGTAAAACTTGTCATTGATGAAAAATACGTATTGAAATTATCAGCAATTTCTTTTGGATTACTCATCACTTTATTGATTTCTCAGAGCTTTATATTTTTATGGTGATTTTCTTTTTCTTCTTTATTCTTCGATTTAATAAATTTTGAGTGAATTTTTTAATGCCTTGTGTAATCTAAGGTTTAAATTGCTTTTTCATCTCATTTTTACTCAATATCTTTAGGGCATATGTTTATCTAAGATCTTATTTACTCTTTTTCAAGTATCAACAAAAGAATTGAACCATTCCTCTCGTATTCTAATAAAAATTGCCGATTTACTTCTGACCATGGACTACTAAACAACAATTGTTTAGTAGTCCGCGTTCTGACAAATCTTTTTTTTGGTCATCTTTTTTAGAAATCTGAAATCTCTTTAATATGTATCTGGAATGACTCTGGATTGACTTCTTTGGCAATATGCATAGGTAATATTAGGAATATTGCTAGGTGGTCAAATATTGATATGCAGAGATTATCAGACACCCACTCTCAAAATTCAAAGAGTTAGAAAATATTTTGTCATTTAGTGGTCTCGAGTAGTCAGTTGGTACCTTACGAAACACTAGGTGGGACTTAAGGCACTGCTTCGATAAGCACGTTTAGAACTTGTGCATGGCTATTCCGCCAAAAGTGCAAACCATTAACTATTATCTTTATTCCATAGTTATTATAACTTATAGTTAGGAAACGCCATTGAATTATGATAAAGAGATCGTCATATCTTGAGGTGAACATTTGTGCACTATTAATACCACGTGACTTAAAATTTACGACTGTTTCTATTATATATCAGGATTAAATATATTATGACTTATTCTCGATTGGTTAATAAAAATGGTTTTGTTTCGAGTAATCGTTTTTATCAATAGATTTCAATACATTGGGTGATTAATTATTCGTACCATCATCGACAATAACACATGACCATAAGTTTATTAGCTATTAGATCTAGTAACTATGCCAAAGGAAAGGTGAGTATCAAGTAAGTCGAACTATTAGATCTACTAAGTATGTTTATTCTATACCAAGTGAGTCGAAGAAGGAAGGTGAAAACCTTATTCTATAATCTGGTCATCGCCCAAAGAATTAAGTCTTTATTTTCTGACGAAAATAGATATCCATCATTTAAAAGTTTTAAAAGACACTGGATGTTGATAAAATGAAAATGAAACTCGACTATTCAGCTGCCGTATAAATTTTTTTATCATTTTTACTATAGGATTGAACATACTCAAGATAAAGAGATTGAAAATGAAGCATTTTTGAATATAAGAGGCGTAGATGAAATACCCTCAAGGAGTATGAGATAAAGATAGAAACAATTTGGAAACAAATTTCGAATGAACAGGCCATATAGAGAAGTTATATGGTTACATGGCCAGCTTTATTCAAGGCCTGCCATGTAACTACCGCAAGTTAAATTTCTCCCGAATCAGCCAAAATATAAACGTAAAATTTCACACAGATCTCATTCCCGGTTAGGGCTTACACACCAAAAAGGAACAACTAAAGCAAATATTTCTTATTTGTAAAGATAGCTGTTGCTGTAAAACAAAGAAATGCAAGGCTTCTGGTTTCAAGCAGTGTCCAAAATGCAAAGATGTACTTAAAAGTGAATGTACGAAGAGAAACTGTCGAGATGATTATGGAAAAGGACCACAAATGGTTCTTCCAAAGTTTGACGAAAAACCTGTCAGACGTCAACTCTTTATAGATAATGCAGATAGTAACGAATCTTGTGATGAGCAAAGTGAAACTCTTGAAATGGTAAAAATTAATGAAGAGTTAGATAATGAATCAGAAGATGAAATAATTGATGAATCTGAAGATGAACGAGGTGAATTTAATGGAGAGTTTTATAATAATGCATCTGAAGGTGAAAGAAGTGACATTGATGATAAGGTAGATTTTATCTCCGAACTTGCAGTTTTCAAGAAGGGTGATGGTGCATTTAAAGGATTTTATGCTAAGATCATTGAGAAAAATCATGATGTGTATGAAATCAATTATTTCGAGAGACGCTACGAGAAGTAGATTTGCGTGCTCCAGATGAATTGTTGCAAGTAATTTTTGAGATTGACAATCGATGGCGATACATCTTTCACAATTAGATAATATATTTTTTATAGATATTCCTTTTGTTAGTTAGTGTTATCAGAGCTTTTATTTCTTGATTGTTGGAAAAAATGTAATTACTAAATGAATTTTATTCATCTTTCTATCCCTTTAAATACTTTTCCTATAGACTGTCATTCAAAAACATGATTATTTGTTTCACATAGACGATTTTAGGAGATGAGTAAGAGTGGTAAATGTATTAGACTACATAAGGGAGGTAATGCATTATATCAAATTATTCCTCTAACAATTGCCTTTGGAATTTCATTTTTTATTAATATTGCATACTTGGATTAATATGATTATAAAAAGAAAAAATCTTTTCATAACTTCATATCTTCGACATTTGAAAAATTCTCGAACAACACCATATTGCTTCAAAATATTGGACAAATCAACAAATCTCATCTTCGGACTTATTTGTGAAATACATTTTCGTGCTCATATGATGATATTATTGAAAACCACCCTTTTGAAGGATACCTAGCTTCTGTAGCCTCAACACCTGTACCAAACGGGCATGCTCGATGTCCAACAAAAGAAACACATGAATACTTAATATTCGTGGACGGGCGCCTGAAAGAAATTTAAAAAAGTATTGAATTTGAAATTGAAATATATTTTCTCTTGATAAATAATTTTAAGTATGTTGCGGTTGAAATAATAACAATAATAACAATGACAAATCAAACGTGACAAACAGAAAAAATCATAAAAAAGACATAATAATAAATGAAACTGCATAGAAAAACAAAAACAAAAAAGAGAACAAAATAAACGACAAAAAACGATTATATAACGATAACAAACTATTTACGTAAACGAAGTACAAATTGAACTAACAGTATGAGCGGGCCATACAGGCCAAAAAAATAAAATTCGCTTTTTACGGGGTTATTTTGGTTCCTTTCCATGTATATAGACATAATCTGAAAGAATTTTTGATTTTGATGTAACTATAAGGGTTTGCCGGACAAAAATGTGATTTTTGCCTAAATTTGACTGTTTCCCAGTACACTCATCAGATGCTGATTACTTGTACGCCATATATTAATTATTTCTCATCAAAAGTATATCTGGTAACCGTTATATGTACGCAGAGTGAATCCTCAGAGCTCATGTTGCATCAAGTGTTTTTCACTTCTTGGACGACAAAAATATTTTGAAGTATTTTCATGCTAATCCTATTGACACTACGTTTATTACCCCCTGACCTAGAATTACCCGAAAAACATCCAAATTTATGTTTGATTTTTAATAGGTAGAGATAGTCCATATTCAAGATGAAGCTTCTTCATTCTTTTGTATTGGATCCTATCGTCGATGAAGTACATCCGACGTCATCCAGGCGAAGTGGCCCCCCATGCAAATCCCGCACCGTTCTTCTGAACATACAAACAAATACTGAGTTTTCTATTGGTGTACATAAGTCAGATATTGAAAATGCAATAACAACAATGCGTTATCGTGCAGCAATGAGTATTCCAAAAGCAAGGATGGCTGTAAAAGCAACTGTTGAAAAACTTTGTGGCTGGTTTTATCTTCTTTATCCACCATCCTTGGAAACTCTTTGGGAGAAGGCGAAGGGAACGACAAAAAGCATTCCCATCTTAAAAACTCGATGAAACAAACAAGAAAATTGAATTGAGAAAGCAGATCGACAAACGAGAATCGCAACTTAATTTATATCTACGGTAGTGCTTGCTGCAATTCAAGCTTTACTGACGCTTGTAGGCAATGCTTTCAATTTGATCCTCGAAGAAGACAAGGTGTACAAATCATACAGTCATTACTAAGAAAAGAAGATTCTTAAAACTTGGCTATTCGGCTGGTGCTATTTACGTCTGCCTTGCTCAATGTCAGAAGCTAGCTATTGGATCGAACTCATCTTAATAATCTTTTAGTGAAGGCTTGTCGAGTATATCTGGAATCTGACTTCATAAAGACTACAGTATAGAAAAAAAAAGTATCTTTATTATTTATATTTGACTATATTTTAACTACGTTTTTGATTTGCTGAAATAAATTCAAAAAAAAGATAAACACAAAAAATTAAAAAAGACAAGAGATTTCCGACTTGATCCTGTAAGGAAACAAACTAGTTTTCTTACGAAATAATTTTTAATTTTGATTTGATTTTGATTTGATTTGATTTTGATTCTGTTTAAGAAATCTGCTTTAGAACTAGTTTCGTTTTCAATTTGCTTAATCTTTCTTTAGATGACGGTAGATATTTAATTGGTTTTTCTGTTATAGAAGTGAGCTATACGACGCCTATTTTTAGAAATCGCTCCATACATTCGTACGGGATTTAAATCATACTTTGGTATGTGTTGACATCGAAAAAAACTCATTTATCAAAAATTTTAAATAATTTTAATAAAATTTTTAAATCCTTTTAATAAATCCTTTCAAGAAAGAAATAGATCAAAAAGTAAAATATTAATTCGGAAATAGTCATCCTTGAAATCATAAATTTGACTTTAAACCATTTTCGCGACTGCCATCTAACGCAATGTTAGTATGCGTCGAGAGAATATTTGTGGCGGTAATTGCGATAACTAAAACGTTTCAGCAGTCGCATCTTCATCGTCATCAATTTTTTTACTTTTTCTCTGCCATCATAGATTTGACTTTAAACCATTTTCGCGACTGCCATCTAACGCAATGATAGTAGGCGTCGAGAGAATATTTGTTGGCGGTTTTTTGCGATAACTAAAACGTTTCAGCAGTCGCATCTTCTTCATCATCAATTTCTTCACTTTTTCTCCGCCGAATAGATATATACACGCGTCGCAAGTAAACGAAAACGTGTACAAGAAAGCAATCACATATCCCCATATGCTTAATTTACGTTCGTTCTCCTCATATGCGCTAGCTACAAACTCGTAGAGCAAATCTGGAATTATTACAAAGAGAAGAAAAGATCCGACCAAGAGTGTAGCGACATAAAATCTTGAATTCGCAAATGTTTTCAACAGCGACGGTGATTTTTCATGATTTTTTCTTTTCATATGAACTGGATCTTTTTTCGATTCAACGTATTTATAAAATAAGTAAATGTAAGTTGCAACTACAAGGAACAATGAACTGAAGTCAAGTATCAAGAAGAAATACCTATCAAATTGCTCGTAATCGAAATCTGAAACTTCGTACAAGATTGCAACGCAAACACAGATCGAGGTAGCAAGCATCCATGTTATTAATGTCACCAGCGATGCTTTTTGATGCGGCCACACAACTGGGTACCGGATGTTGAAATGAACTTCACAAAATTTGTCGATTGTTATCAAAATCATAAACATGTAAAACGCAAACCCTAGTAGCGTGTGGTCAAGGATAAAGAGATAGTCGATCGATTTATTGAGAATGTACTCACTTGATTCTTCGACTTCAACCAAACGGATCAGAATGGTGAGAATTGAACAGAAATTCAGAAGAACCTCTGCAACGGAAAGATTTATGATATACGTGTGTTGGACACACGCGCCAAACCTTTGACGACAACTTATAAGGAAGTAGACGCCAACAAGATGTAAAAGTATGTTGACAAACATAGCAATAATCAATACCACGACAAAAGCATCCATTATTAAACTATATTCAACGTGAAGAAAACGTGAAAAAACGTGAATATACCGGTTGAAAACGTGTAGGAAACGTGTAGAAAACGTAAACCTCAGCTACAGCGTAATGTTATCAGCATTTTTTCCAGTCATATATTTTCTTAAATATTTATTCATTATCAAAGACGTCTTCCTGAATTCAAGTCACGCTCCAAATAAACGTCGGTTACAATAACCACAACATTATTTCAATTAGTGTTCTTTTACTACGTCTTTTAACACACTTCTCTTCCCTAATGAATCCTTTTTCGTTTTCTTTGCTTTTACACGTTATTGTAAAGAAATAATAATTATTTCATAGACTTCTTTCTTTCATAGTCTTCTTCTTTTTATTCCTAACAAAGAATTAACGTCACCTCGTTTAATTATTAATAGAATAAAGATTGAATGTATAAGAATCTTATTCCATTGTATGAAAATTAATATGATAAAAAATCTGCTAAAATAATTGTCAAGAAAATTTTACATCCGAAGAGAGATCTTGAGAGTTTTCCCTTTGTATTAATTTATTGGTGAAAATTAGATTTTGGTCATTTTTGTTTGACGCCCTTCTGTAAGATACTTGGGATAATCAAGGTTGTGCATCCATCCTTCGCTTAATTAAGTCAATAGAATGTCTCCTTGCATATGTGTAGGATGGGGATATGAAGAATATCCTTATTTTTCGTTCGTCCAAAGTATTCTTATTACTATTCGATAATGATAAGACAACTCGTAAAATACAAGTTATCAACCAACGGTGAGGAATCCTATTTTTTAATGAACGACTGAAAAGGGTATTTGCCCCTTGGAAAACAGCGTTCCAGTAATAGTACCGGGTTAAAAAAAACGTGAGAAGCATTATCATATCAACACAATTTAAGATATTTTCCAAGTTTTAGTCAAAAAATATAAAAGCAATCGTGTGATATTCAAGTTATGACTTAACAAGGGTTGTTTTTTTCCCATGGAAATGTACAGTATATCCTTAGCATTTAGAATAAACGAGCATAATTACTTCATGTAAAATGAATTTAGCCAAAACGTCTTCTTTCCTAGCCTATTTCTTATTTTACTTATATCTTCCGTGTTTTAGAGTTCAAACAATTAAATTCCCTTATTTCTTCCCTATTTTCCATATTTTGCCCATTTCTCCTTCTGAAGCTGTTGGCCAAAATATTTACCGTGTTACTTCAAATATTGAAGGATGCCTCCTTATAGAGAGTGTTAATCTTTATTATTAAAATTCATGCTCGATACCAATTTTGCTTGATTTACTTGTTTTTAGAATACGGGTCGGGCCATAACTATATGTTTTTCTCTGAATTTTTGATATTGAAAACTTTAGAGAAATTACTTGATTAAAAGCTTTTCGAAAAATTCTACGCAAAAATAGAGCAGTTGGACAGGCAGAAATTCTATTTTTTATTATTTTTTACCTTTTCTTTTTCATAAAAAAAAACAAATTAGATGTCCTCCTCACTTTTTTTGACTCAGAATTTTAAAAGTATGTTCTTTTATTGTTTTAGTGATTTTATATAAAATCGCATTAAAATCCGACTATAAGTAAATTTATCTGCCATTTTTGTCGTATTCGTCTCGTAAGATGATTTTGAATGGCGTATTCTAGTTTAATTCTTTTTTTATACTTGCCTGTATATAAAATATTTCATATTTTACTGTATTATTTTTGTTTATGTGACTATTAAGCAGCCGAATTGAAATAAAGAAAATAATAATAATAATAATAACAATTACCATGATTCTTTTGAAATCAAGTTCTTAAATGATTAGTTGTAATAGAATTAATCATTTCTCCTTCACCCTCGTCTTAAGGGATAATCTCAAACGTTTCTCTAATTTAGGTTGAAAATATTGGTTGAAAATCACGTCATCAAAAATCTCATTCGCTCATTAGATTATTGTAAAACTGAATATGTTGCTGAAATTGTTTTGTTAACCAACCCAGTAAAAATGATTAATGCTTAATTTTTCTTAGAATGTTATGCTTGACCCACCCCCACTCCAACGCCAACTACTTAACAGACATTTTCTGTTAAGAAAAATGAAAACAAAATTAACGAGATGATTCCTAAGATTTATTCATTGTTCTTTTTCAAAAATATATCAATTAAACCAATCAGCCTCAAATCTTTTGTTTTCGACTCTCAATGAAAGGAAAACGAACTGCGGTGCTCCAGCAAAAATAAACATCAAGATGTTACTGGAAGACACAGGTTTGAAGGAGAGCGAATTAAGATCTATAATAATTGATAGGAAGAGCTGGAGAAAGTTGTATAATTTCGTCCACTGATTCCAATTAAACGCATGAACATAAAAACTATTGATCTACTATCAACCCTTGGGCTGGCCCATCTGAATTCGAATAAAGCATCGATTATTAGTTGTCTACGAATCATCGATAAAATGACACCCACTCGAAACTATTAATGGCGGATAGAACAGTAGCATTATTACGTCACAGTTATCATGAATATTATAACTTAATTTCTTTCTTCAATATCTAGGCTTGGCAATTATTAGGAAGGGGGATATTAAATTCTGAGATGAGTAGATATTTCTTTTTCATTTAGGTTCTATGCATTTTTAATGATTTATTTTATTTTTTCAAACACGAACAACCCCTAATTATACGTTTGTATCACCACCTCACATGGAGAAAGATGTATTCGCAACAGCCGCAATAGATAACTTAGATCACAATCCAACGTCTGTAAACTGCTGGATCCTTCTCAAACCAGGTTACTCTAAGGTTCCCTTTTTTATAAAAGATGGTGTGACAGGTAAAAGAAAAAAGAAATCAAGTCTTCCAGAATCATACACTGATATTCAACCAACTAAAGAATCAAAAACAGAAAATCCAAGTAAAAACATGTACTCTGAAAATAAATCAACAATAACCGATATCCATAGGTGTGCCAAAGAATGGATAAATCGCCTATC
The DNA here is from genome assembly GCA_032273505.1 of Nanomia bijuga. Taxonomy (NCBI): domain Eukaryota; kingdom Metazoa; phylum Cnidaria; class Hydrozoa; order Siphonophorae; family Agalmatidae; genus Nanomia; species Nanomia bijuga. Next base: position 1,600 of record JAUKPT010003528.1, on the reverse strand, counting down.
CGTTGACGATGGTGATGATTATACACCTTTATCTTTTTCTGCTTACTAATTTAAACGATAAACTGCTAGTGAAATTCCGCAAACAAGCAGTCATCTTCTTCCATTGCTAAACCAACCTGTACAATCTTATGCCACTGTTCACCATTGTACAAAGATTATAAGAAATATAAAAGAAAAGACAAATCCGAAGCAGTTTGCAGTAATAACTGGTGACGAGCCTGTATATGCAATAGGAAAACAGCTGCAATGGTCCTATCCAGAAGAACTTAAAAGAGTCATTTGGATGAAGGATCCTCTTCACATTTTTTTATAGAAACAATAAATAGTTGGCTTGATGGTAGTGGCTGGGTAGAAATATACCTGTATTCGAAAATATCTACTGGAAAACCAGAAAGTTTCTTGAACTGCTCGGGCAGGTATTAAGCAATCATGTTATGCTCACCAAGTTACACTTTCAGTATTAATATTACTTGCAAGAAGTGTTTTCCAATCACAAAATGATTCCAATTGGAGAAGAGACATTGAAAACAAATCACCGACAGCCAAATTTTGGTTCCATGTTATAGATATGAGATCACACTATTTATGTTTTTTCGAAGCCTTCGTGAATCAAATTTTGACCTTTTTTTATCAACGTTTGAGCAAATGCTTTCTTGGATGGCTGTTTTAGATAATGTTAACTATACAAGATGGGGTTGTGTTTTTCTAGACGATCTTAAAAATTTACCTTCTGAAGTTAAACATGAATTTCAACAAGAACATTTTACTGCGAAGAAGTCGAATAAGAGGTTTTCTACCATTGGGATTGATCATGCGCATGAGCAGAATAACAAAATATTGAAAATCGATGGTGGTCTTGTCAATATTCTTGATAACAAAGAAGCTTTAGAAGCATGGGCAATCAGTGGACCGTACATTGCTCGTGATTAAAAAAGATCAACAATATGACTTTGGCAAACCTTTGCCTCACCATGAAGCCAATGACACTTTCAAAAGAAGATTTATGAAGCACCGTGATTTATTGAAAAACGCTTTTGAAAAGTTCAGTAATCCGTTTGAAATGCAACAGAATAACCTGCTGCAGATTGTCTCAAGCTGCAGCTGATTCAGTATGTAGCGCATTAGATACAAAAATAGAGCTGATAAATTCAATAATGAAGGAAAGGGTTTGTGGAGATACTCAGTCATTGTACGCGACTATTAGCAGAAATAACTTTCCACTTTAACACAAAAAGTGCGCTGTAACAACAAAAAAAAGTGAGATAAAGGAAATGACAATGAAAGAACGAATCAAGCTATATTCTGTTCTTTACGTTTCATGTTAATCTCGGCAAGCAAACTTGACAGATTTCTTTCGTCAAGAAAACCATGACTTTCCCCCATCATTGTCAGATAACGGTGACATCCGTACACCAAGTAGTAAATCAGATTCTTTGGAGTGTTTACCTAATATGTTTAATGGGAATGAAGTTGAAATCATATATGATCCTCCAGATGTCGATGCATATGTGATAGATGGTCCGGCACTTGTCCATTCGACTAAACCAACGCAGTCAAAAACGTATGGTGAATATTGTCAAAACGAATTAAGGAGAAAGAT
>JAUKPT010003527.1:0-11962 GCA_032273505.1 Nanomia bijuga | reverse complement strand
AGATTTTTTGATCTTATTGGCATACTCTTTGATTTCGTTTTTTAAGGACAGGCATTCCCTATCAAACCAGAGAGGCTTATTTTCTCGAAATGATTGTCGTTTTTTCTTTTTGATTCCACATTTGTTTGCTGTGGTTCCAAGAAAATAATTTGGACGTCAGTAACACCTAATTATAAAAGAGTTTCCTGTCATATATAAAAAATGATGACGACAAAATCAATATCATACAATAGAAACAATGAGTTGTTGTAAATATTTTCGATATATCAATAACATTTTCTAATCTAAAAGGAAAAAATTAAAATTAAACATTGAATATATATGACAATTTTCTAACGAAAGCTGAAAAGTACATTTGAGTCCCAGGTATAAATGTTTAGTGATCAGTAGTGCTGATAACAACTTATTGTTATATAATTTTATCGGGAAATTGTTCTAATCTTAATTCTCAACAGATATATTGATACGGCATTTTAACCAGAACTGCCAACTTCTTCCTCTCACCATTTTGTAATATTCTTCATTACTTTTTCTCAATTTTTCGTTATAGAAAAATAGAAAAGGCGTATTTCTTCTCAAATTTCCCATTTGACCTAAGTCAAAAAATCCTGCTTACCGAAAGCCTTTTTGATGAAAAAATATATAAAAAACCTAATCAAATCAAAAACACTTTGGACATCAGTAACACTTGATAACCAAAGACTTCCTTGTCTTATATAAAATGATGACGACAACATCACTATCAAAAATTAAATTCTTTCTATAATTCTATCGTGAAATTATTCTACTGTTAAAAAACCTAACCCAATCAACAATAGTTTTATCGGGAAGTTATTATACTCTTAAAAAAACTTAACCCAATTAACAATAGTTTTATCGGGAACTTTTTCTATTTCGTGTCTTATATTTACCTCTAGAACTCGACGAGATATCAGATCAAAGGAAGACATAATCCTATCAATTTCTATTATTGTTCCTATTCTAATCAAAAAATAAAGACAGTCTAAAGCAAAGATATCGTGGGCATCAAATTTATGTAGGCATTTTTATCAAAATTCTCAAAGAAACACAATTTTTGAACGTTACATCTGATCGCTTAAAAAGCTCAACGTTTTATCAATAAACACCCTCAAGCTCAATGTACAAATATATGCAATTGTTAAAGCAATTCAGCGAATTATCAAGATAGATAATACCTCAGGCATCAACTATAGATAATATTTTAGTTTATCAGCAAAACGCCTGAATAATGATACCAAAATGTTAACCAAAATACATAAGTGGCCCGTTATCGTATTTTACGCAATTGCTGCGAAAGTTTTGCAGCTCATCAGGATGCCTAACACCTATGGATTCACCCAAAAGATGATTATCTGCTTATTATTGTAGAAAAACGATCAACATAAAATTAGGAAAATAGAAAAATGGCGTGGGGAAGAAGTTTTCTTAAAATAGCATTAGTAATTATTTAAGACTCAAAGGAGTAAAAAATCAGGTTTGGTTGACGTAAATCTAATTTTGAAATATTAAATGTTATGGAAATCATTAAATTCAGGCTTACTTGTCGAAATGAAAAATAGATAAACTCTGCACTGGTGACCTTTACAGTAAATCATTTTTTCGCAATTGTCTTAAACATTCTGCACTTTATCAGCAAGGCTACCACCTCAGGCATTGCCTGTAAGATAATGAAATTTACAATCTGCAAGAAATGCTTTCTCACATATTTTGGTAAGAAGATGTGGCCATCAAAATTCCGTCTTACTTGACACGGGGAATTCTTAAGCGATCCTATCAAACCACATTTTAGATGCGGTGTTTATTTTTGAGAGTTTGATTCTTTCATCTTCTAGTCAGGTTATCACTTTGCAACCTTTTATTGGTCAGACGCTATGCAAGTTTGATACCTCGATTTCAAAACTTTCTATGTAATTGCGCTAGTGCTAGATTCTTCTAGATCGACCTTAGAAGTGAAGTTGGATTAGTTGATGGAACGTTAAGGGTCCATCTCAAGACGGTTTTTAACAGGAAATATTTGTTTACCTCCTATAAAATGTTAGCTTATTCCCTAGGATTAATTCATATAACGTATGTGTGACCTAGTTTGGAAACAAAAATGTTATATTCAATGATTAACTACTAGCAATCTTTACAATGATGAGTTTCGATATGTGCTGTTTCTTTGCTTGAAATAACACAATATAGAAAGAAAATTACGCGTTATCATTGTCTGACCTCTAGTTTTATTTCGCTCTGCACAGTTTTGTAAAATTTCAGATCAATTGGATCCCTTAGTATCTGTGACAACAGATACAACTGCATGTCTACTTCAAGCTCAATGGTTGATTTTTTTACGTACAAGTGGTATAACTTTATAGCAAAGATTTTGAATTGAATAAGTTGATAATTGTTCTTCTTCTTCTTTTACTTCTTTTTTTTCCCATAAAGCTCCTAATTCTATTTCTAAAGAGACATCGCTATAACTTTTGCAATAAATTTTCGTAATTTTTACACAATTTGTAGCGACTGCTGAGCACTCCATTTTATATTCGTTTGGAGAGATAATACTGAATGGAGGTTAATGAAAATGGGCAATTTGAAAAATTTAAAAATATACTACGGAGGTCTCTTCGCCAACCATGCCTAATCGGCAAGAGCATAGCCAGAGTTAGTGTGAAAGTGGTGCATAGACCAATCAAAATGGAGAAACTTCAAATTTGGGCATAATAAATTGAAAATAGGGAATTGCCATTAGTTTTAATCTTAGGTTTCGCCTCTTGCCAGTCAGGTGCCTTTCTACCAAAACCAATGACCTCATCATCAGTGCTATTATGACAAAAACAATAAAAAATATACATCACCAATAAAACGTGAATAAACAGAAGGAGAATGAAAGCTAGTCGGGGTCTATATTTGGAAACAAACATTGACATACTGACAGTCAACAGGGCTGAAATAAGAACCTTTTAATTTTGTGTCATATTCAACAAATGAAATCAGTCTGCAAATTTGACATGATCATGATATTTCCTCTGAGAGTTAGTCCACTTCTAATATAAGTGTAAAAGATTTAGGATTTTCATGGGATTTTTGTATTTGTATAGAATTCACCCCTCGTTGTTCTCGACACAAATTTCAACTCTGGTCATCCTTTTTCTATTGAAGATACAGCTTTACACTTCCATCATCTTTGCTCCCTTTATGTGTTCCCTTTTTAGCGTTAAGCAACTAATTGCAAGCATCTTGTAGTGCATCGCGACATTTTGCTATTTACATTCAATCTTTTTTCTGTAGGGGAGTTTGTGCTGGTAAAGAGGCTCACAGCCAGACTAAATCTACCATGGGAAAGAGCAACTGAGTAACGAAAGACGAGGAATGTATGCATTATCCTATTTTTTGGCATAGGGGCAACCTGCTCCTCTAAAAATTTGATCGGGGTGTATTTCCCCATACTTCCCCTTTAGCTACTGATCCTGATGAATTAAGATATAGATAGGTATATCATTTAGGTATTTAGAAAAATAAGACAAGCAATGACCGCATCAAACGATCAGAAATCAATCCCATTTGCGTACAACTCAAATTCACAAAAACGAATCACAAAAGAAAACAATTCTAATAAAACAACAACCGGAAAGAAATTAAACAAACATTTCAAGTTGAAAATAAAAAAACAAACATTTTAAACAAACAACATCTTCATTCAATTTGTAATCATATTTGTTGTGTGTGAAGAGAAAAGAAAGGGAACTCGAGGAGAAGGAGGAGGGTTAACAGAAATGAGTGGGAAAGGGGAAGGGCTCAGTGACGACAGTGGCTGTTATGTGATTTGTGATTGAAGTGCCGACAGTCACGGGATGGCGAGGTTGATGATGACATGAGATGATGACAATGAAATAGAACAAAGGCGGAATGAAAACTAAGTACTATGAAAATACGGGGAAGTATTAGGATACTGCATTATTGTGGAGTACCATCGTATACTATGAGAGGGAAATGTTACTTAAGATCATAGTTTATTTGTAAATTGATTGGTGATCCGGTCTTTTTTTAGATCTATATCAAGTAAACAAATGACTCTTAGACTAACCTAGAATTTCACTTTATAACTGACATAACTCCGCGCTGCCCGCGTTGTTATTATATTGTGAAAGATTGTCTACTCTGGTGAATTCGGGAGTTATTATGCAGAATGCATAACGAGAGGATGCCGCTGACATTGGGAATGGAAATTGTACAAATAAAAAGAAAACCATACTACGGAATGTATATGAATACTGCGATAAAGATAATTACACGCTTTTTTTTATAAGAATGTACTCTATAAGAATATCCAAGATGAAATTTAACCTTAGCATATTCACATGGTTAAAAGGAAAGAAATGATAATACAAAGCAGACTATTAAATGCACAGATACCCGTCCCATGTGAATACATTATAACGTTATAAAGAAAGAAGTGATAAAACAAAGCAGACTATTTAATGTTCATAAAACCTTGTAAAAGGATAAAATTGAAGTAACAAAATTTAGGGCTTAAATTCTGATGACCTTCCTCTTATACATGATGTGTATACTAAGAATATGCTAAGAATAAATTAGGATTAATTTGGCCAAAAAGTTAAGAATAATCATCTTGAACCCCCAATACACTTTTCTTATAAAAAAAGCGCGTACTCCAAAAACAGTTGATGAATCTCATTTCATTTCGTATTTATCTATATTCAATCCAGATAAACATTTAGTTTAGATGTTTTAATCAGAGCAAAATTTTTTTTGAATTTTATAGGTAAAAATCTACCTCTTGATATATAATTTTAAAATACTATTTGGGTCAGTAGATAAAAACCATCTCTTCATAGCGAACACTTTTTGTTGGCTCTTAAGGTGTCCAGTTTTTTTTGCCAGTTATAGGCAGGTATAACTTAATGAAGAAAAAGGAAAAAGGTGTGAGAAAGCTACTCAAATTGAACTTTTCAAAAAACTACACAAATGTTGCAAAACAGAATCGGCTTTTTCTGAGAAAAAAAACTAAATCTCGCGTGAACATAAAATCTGACTCATTTACCAACGTATCCAAATATTTAACAAGAAGTTGTTATTCTACTAAACGAAGTGCGATTCCACTCACTCAAATGTCATACAGCTTTATGAATGGACAGTAAGTGTGTGTAAAAAAAAGCGAGCGGCATAGCTTTGATATGTAACAAAACCCTAAGACTACTGTTAAAGGGTGGTACAAAAAACAAAACCTGAACTGTGCGTCGCCTCCTAGCATAGTATTCGTCCGGAAATCCATTATCTATGTTGTTTGGTTAAAGAAATCGACGGAAATCTTACAGGTTATCAATTCATTACACTTACAGGCGGCGAGTGTTTGATGTGAAGTATTTAAAGTCAAATGTGTTATGAAAGATTGTCAGGGTTTATAAGGTGTGGTGACAAACAGTGGTGATATTTTAATTTTTATGAAATTGCTGTCTTCCCGTCACAAAATTATGTTTGTGAAAAAGAGAGTTAAAGTTAATTGGTGGTTGGGGAAGGGAAAGTGTGGGCTTATAACTAATTGGTGTCATTCTGGGGAGAGCCCAACCTACCGAAGGTTAAATCACTATTGAGAAATCTCGTACACCTTCATGAGAATTGTTTTATCGGAAATCTGATAGAAATCCTATTTTTCAACATAAATCTTGCATGCTTTTCTAGAGAGTAATTTATTCCTCGCTAAATACAATCTTATTTGACAATGTAGTGTAAGGATAATGGCAATTTCTTAATTAGTCACTGGATTCTCTATATTTTTTCTTTTCTGTAGTGTCATACTTAAAGAAGGACTTAATGAAAGTAAAAGTTGAAATTTCTTGTTAGCTACCTGGAAAAATTCTGGTTCCAAATTACCAACAAATTTCAACGGTAAATAATTTGATCAACAGCAACAGCAAAATTTGAAGAATATGGAAGCAACATGCGATATCTATTGTTTCGTACCTAAAACCAGGGATGAAATGAGAAAATAGAAAAATAGAAATAAGATATTTTGCTTAAAATATCAGCCAATGATAAATTTTCTTGGTTAAAGAAATCGACGGAAATCTTACAGTTTATCAATTCATTACACTTACAGGCGGCGAGTGTTTGATGTGAAGTATTTAAAGTCAAATGTGTTATGAAATATTGTCAGGGTTTATAAGGTCTGGTGACAAACAGTGGTGATGATAGACGTATCTAATCAGATTTAAATTTAATTTCCAAATTTTGTTTTTTCTTCTTTAATTTGTTTTTAACGTTTTTAATAAATTAATGTTTAGTGTTTGGTGCAAAAGAAACATTTATTATTTATTACAATGCAGTTTTGCTAAAGAAAAATGTGCATAATCTGTTGATGAAAATGTTTTAATTCTTCTTAAAAGAGAACTGGTGTTCAGTTCTTGGTCCCTTTATTCTTTCTCTTCACCTAATACCAGGGTGTATTAATAATTTTAGCTGCCAGGTACCGCAGATATCAGCTGCCGGTACCTGGTTTTAATACACCCTGCCTAATACTCTAGGTCAGTTGTGGCAACTGCTAATATCTTAAGACTGTCTAAAACGTAAAGAACTTAACGGAAGAACATATGTAAAAATGGTATGGTTGAACGCTTGATATTACGATATGATGATTTGCTATTTGGGTACATAGTCTGGTGGTTAACACGTTACATTGAAGTCCTCGTCGAAGCATATGATTTATACATGATAAAAACTAAGTAAAATTAGCTACTAGACTATGTAGACGGAGCTCTTCCCGGCTTCGTCAGCTTGAAATCCCACATAGTGTTAAATCTGGTGCTTAGTAAATTTCCTCTACATGCGATCTGAGCTGGCTATAAGAGCAGCGATAAAAAAAATAGGTCAAAGGGTGTTGGCTTGCTGCATACAAATTATATATACAATAAACAACAACAAATCGTTCGAGTATCTTCTTCTGCTTGAAAGAAGTCTGAGAAATCAGATCTTTAAGCTAATTATACCTGCACCAGTTATTTCATTACATGTGTTACAACCAAATTCCACGAACTAAACAGGTTCGGTCGACGTCATAAAACAAGACAAGTAATCATTGCTACTATTTTTAGCTACTTTTTTCTTCAGACTTTAATAAGAAAGTTCAAGTGGCTTACTGGTTCGCGAAAATTACAAATTTTACGCAAATAGAACCTGTCGTTAATTATCAGATCTGGTTTTTACAAGAAACAACAAGAAAATATATTAACCAGACGACGTATGTTATCGATTTCATCAGCTTATCGAAAAGAATGGTGAATTGTAACATTTCACTTTACTCTGCATGTTTTAAAACATTTAAAACATTTAAAACACTTTTTTCTGACAAAAGGAATTGACTAAAAGTTTTTTGCTCATATCTCATTTTTTCTAAAAGTAGACTTAATGCTTTTTGTCAATTTTGGACAGCTGATATTACGATTTCCTAGAAATGCAATAAAGGCGTAAATAGGCAGAAACATATAATGATCTATATTCGGTATTTTTCAGTTATAAAATGATCTATGTAGTGATAAAAATGCTTGAACAAACTCTCCACAAACAGGAAGTGTTCAAGTTGATAACGTATCAAGCAGAGAATTGAGTACTCAGTAATTGTTTGAGTAATTATTTGAGTTCTTAAAATCATTTTATACTTATCGAAAGAGGGTTAACCTTTAAAGATTCAGATCTCTAACAGGATAAGGCTTTACTTACAGGTCCGCAGAATTGAAAAGTTGCAAAATTCTCATTACCTTTTTCTCTTGGACCGGTACAAATCACACAACCACTCCTCCAATATTGGGTCTTACAGAAATGACCCCCTCCCCTTTAAAGGATCAATTCATCATAACAAGAACAGTACACACAAATCGTAAGCCTCTTATGTGAACCCTGAATCTGAGAAATCATCTAAAGACCTTTGACAATAAGAAATTGTCATGAAGAATTACAGCGGTCTCTTCAAGGACGAATAATACTTAATACGTCCGCTGTCAATATTACCACGTAAGATTATCTTAAACGAAGTCTTACAGATATCATCAAGAAGATTCACTGTGAAGATGTATGAGCTCTAAATGTTTTATAATCTCGTCTTTTGCAGAGACGTTTCAGCTTCTTGCTGCACGGATACATCAACAAATAACTTTTCGCATGAAAATGAAATTCTTTTTTTGCCATTTATATTTGGGATTTGTTTATATTATTTTGGTAGCTGAGCAGCTTTTGTCTTGCTTCCATGCAAACATGGCGTAATTTACGGAAAGGTCTGTAAAGTATATTCTGTCCTGTTGGTAAAGTGGCAAAAAATATATTTTCTTCGTGCAAGAGCAAAGTCACATCATTTCGATAAGCTTGCATTTTTTCTTCTACTCAACAAGCTTTTTGCAGTGTCATATGTTTGTAATGAGTCTTACACATAATCACTACAGAATCGAAAATTTTGATGTTAGCGGATGCTTATTAATCAAAACCGCTTATCAAAATCAACAAAAAATCGACAAAAATTAACAAACATTTAACAAGATTTCCAGGATGGACGCTTATTACATGCAGGACTCTTATTAATTTGAATAAATTCCCGCCGTGTGGATGATATTCCATCGTGGTCGTTTATTCTATAGTCGAGAGTAAATTGGTGAGAAATACTAGGTGGTCTCGATGATTTTTGGTCTCCATTGTCACCCGTTGTTACCCTACAACTTTCCCGGTCATTTTTTTCACTCGCCGTAGTTTTTGGTCAGGGTGTATGGAATTGAATAATGCAACCTTCTTCTTTTGAGTTTATATCTGTGAAGAGGTTAGGGGCAAGGGAGAGTTAATGATGCCATTTCTAATGAAATTTTTTAATCATTATAAATTTAGTCCAACCGGTGAGTTGATTAATAATCTTAACTCAAACAACGCGTCTTACTGATACAGGAAATTGATGAAAACCCCCATCTTCGCGGCTCTTGATTTTATTAGCAATAACGCACAAGCCATATTTCATCAACGCATACACTTCTTCCGTTTAACCAATAACCATTTCATCCACAAACAGGCGTTAAGCCTTCCAACTGAGCTGATTGTTGCAACTACATTCTCTGCGTGATTAAAACGACATGCTGAAAAGCTCTTCTTTGTCCGCCTCTCTTTGGGAGATTGAATATACAGCTAGGTTACCTTGTATGCCTCTTGTGAAGGATTTGTAATACTTTTTGAGATATCTTCTAGTGATTATTAATCTGCCTAAATCCTTGTCTTTTGCAATATAAGAAGGTACTGGAAAATAACTTGATGGATTAGAGAATACTTTATTAAATGTTAAAAAATAAAAGTAACTACGCACTACGCACTATCACAAGGCAAAATTCGTTTCTATCTCACCACTGATCTATTTTAAGAATTTACAACATGAACATCAAACAAATTGCCCATCAAACAGTATTACTTGTTTAAATGCAGCCAAGATAGATAAAATATATTATTGTCGGATATCTCAACGGAATTTGAGCTGATTTAAAAAACTCTTTTATGGGTTAAGGAAGTAATTTATTGTGAAAAAGTAGAAACCATAAACTTTTTAGACGCTCGAAGCCTTACTTGAGCATATTTCAAAATCCTCTTTTCGTTACGGACACTCATTTGATAGCTTCTTTTCACAATAATTTATTTTTTACTATTTTTGGACAAAAGATATTGATATATCCCAAAACAATATTTTAGTCTTAGTATTACTATTAACAGAAAACCGCATACAATCTAAAAACTGTTTGTTGTTAATGCGTCGAAGACACCCCAGGGAAGTCTCCCATTCAAAACAGAATTCATTCACACTATTTTATCGATGGAAATTTCGTTAATGACACTCAGGAAAGAATGCTAAAAAGTGAAACCTTGACTTTGACCAGAGATTCTATTTAGACTAGAAATGAGTGTCATAAGTCATTAGGCATTCTATAGATGATTACCAAATATTGCACATCATTTTTGTTAAGTCAGTGGATTGATTTTTTTAAAAAACGATTTTGTTACGAACACTCACTTTTTAATCTATCTAATTTTTCTCCAAAAAATAAAGAATGTTTTGTTGTAATGCTAGCACATCTGATAACAAGTTTTTAATCAGCCATAAATAAAAAAACAACAGAAAAATTCTTTATTATAACCTTTAAAAATTGTCGTGAAGTAAGGCAGTTTTAGGTTATAATGGGCTCAAATTTTGCTAAATTTTATTTATTTTTGATAAGTAGCAACTGTTAATTGAATGAATCTTGAAAAAAATTGTTTTAGAACATTACTTATCAAATTATACGCAAAACAGAAAGGCAGAAACCTGAAATTCCTATTCAAATATTTCATAATTCTCAAAAGTGTCATGTATTTTGAAATATGCTCACTTAAAGATTGAAAGTTAAAGTCTAAAATCTTACTTTCAAAATAACAGTTGAAAAAAAGTTCTTACATCAGAATGTTTCTCAAGGATCAGTATATGAACCAGTAATTCATGAGAGATAAAAAAGAGAAAGAATTGACTTGTACTCATTAATTTGATAAGCAACTACCATTTTAAATGCACACCTTGTCAATAATTACAAAATTTCTGATCGCAAGTGCTTCCACCCCCTCGGATGGTTATCATTATGGTTTCAGTGGACAATGTACTCCGTTCAAGGAGACGGTTGTAGTGACCACATGATCGATAACAGCCAATCTTCTCCCTCACGCACATCCACGCATGGAGTGTTAATGTCAATTCCTCTGATAATTAACATTAATGATATTTACTTACACGCTAATTGAATCAATACTTCATGACACTTCAATATGGTGTCACCCATGATGCTTTGACGTCAGAAACGCTCTCGTGGATAATCGTTCATTAAACAATTTGATCAAGATTCAAGATACATAGATCTGTAATCTATTTACCATGCGGTGTTTTTCTCATGAAGCATTCCTATCGGCGTCTAGCGTCCTGGGGACCCCCTATAATCCTGTGGGTATACTGTATACCTGTGATATACCTCAGATACGGAAATTGAATCAAAAGAAATTTGTGAAAGTTTTTCAAGCAAACCGGCACCAAAATTAAGTCTTTCGAGACTATTACTTCTTCTTTCTTTCTTTATAAATTCCAAGAAGAGAACGGCACCGATGCAGATATACCTACGGGAAGGTTGTTTTTAGAATTTCCAATTTCGACTCAAAACAGGGGATAGATCATTAATGATATTGAACTACCTGCCTTTTTCATTAAGGTTCTCCAACAAAAACATGAATAGAATTAAGTTCACTCATACTCGGTACGGCCATCCTTTGCATAAAAAAAAATGAGCCAACTCTTTGAAACTGGATCATGGCGTGATATGATAACAGGCCTCTTCACTGTCACTGAACACACCTGTAGACTGGGGGCTGACTTTGATGCATAATTACACTTAAAATATGTTTCCCTCTTTTACCCGTGTTCGCAACTTCCGATTTTTTTGATACTTGGCACACATATAAACCATGATGACATCTAAATGTTGCTAACACAATTATTCATAATTCTCATTACTTGGCGAGTTTTTGAGTGCTTTATTAAAACCGAAAGTACGTCATAATTCCAGGAAGAGTCAACCATTTTGTTTGAAAATTAATTCTAAAGACATTCTTTGATAATATAAACTTGCTCTAAAAATATCAGGTCAAAAGAATTACCGGAAAGCTCTGAACTAAATTTTTATTAGATTATTTATTCATTGGACGCATAGTCTAGTGGTTAATACGTTTCGTTATCACCGCCATGACCGCGGCTCGAGTCCTCGTCGAGACATCTTAAGTACGGTTAGCCACTAGACTATGAAGCTGGAGCTTGTCCCGGCTTCGTTAGTTTGAAAGTCCCACGTAGGGTTCTGTTCAGTGTTAAATGTTGTGTATGTGTCGTCCTGTGATCCCAGCCCAAGTAGTA
>JAUKPT010003526.1:0-11963 GCA_032273505.1 Nanomia bijuga | reverse complement strand
CTCTATAAATACAGCGCTTTAAAAAAATGTTCTATTGTCAACAAAATAGCAACTCGTAGCAGCCCTGTCTGCACGAATTTGAACACGATAACAATTAACTATTACACAATCTTAATGTAGGCAAGTAAGACAAAATCGTGCAATGTTAAGATTATACTAAAAAGCAATACTTTAGTTGTGTCCACTATTCACAATTTTTTTTCTAGTTAATTATCTTTACTACAATATAATGATTCTCAATATACATTTCTCCGTACATAGTTGCATAGCGCAAAAACATTTATGCACATTTTAACTTCTAACGCATTTACACATTACAATAGATGACGCCAACTTGATAATACACTACTAATGACTATTATTTTCTTTTTTGGACGTTATAATAGAACAATTAAAAATGTAAGGCTTTGTTGACATATTATTCGATCAGCAAAATATCATATATGTGAAGCTCGCGGACGCCCTTAAAGGAACATATTGTAAGCTCAAACTGATGAGGGAACTGGTTATAATCTTTCTCTGAAAGGTTGGTCAGTACCTGATTGAGATTGTGCCTACAATATTGAGTTAGTCGAGTCAAATTGCTCAAAAATGGAAATAATGATAACATTTTCAAAAAGAAAAAGGAAGACGAAGAAGAAAAAGAAGAAATAAAAGAACACAAGAAAAAAGAAGAAGATGAAAAAGAAGAGGATGACAAAGAAGAGAGGAACGATGGAGAATAAAATTAATAACCTTTCATTTTCTATGATTTAATGACTTGTGGTTGAAGTTAAACTCTAAAAATTGAGTCACTTCATTAATATAAGCACTCATCAACTCATTAATGAGGTACTATTCTAACCAAACTGCTATGATGTGAATAGGGAATTACAGTTTGTGCAATAGGAGTGTATCATAATTTAACCTGAATCCTCATCTGTTAGAATAAAAACATTGAATATAATAATAAAACGCCGTAACATAAATATTCGTCAAAAAATGAAACTGCCCTTCTGTAGTCTATGTATAGCAGTGGCGGATCTGGAGTGTCTTCAGTGTCTTCGTGGAGACACTCATTTTTGATAAGAGAAGATTTTTTTTCGGCAGGTTTTCATTAATTAAGACTACGTTGGCCCTAAATATTGTTAAACTGGGTTCCAGATGAGGGCAAAATATAAGGGAAATGAGGGAAAATAGGCCCTGAAGTATGAGCTTCCGTGCGTTTTCAGTGTTTCAATTTTCAGCTTGAGGTAAATATCACTTTTGAAGACACTCAGAAATTCGGCCAGATCCGCCACTGTATAGTGCTCATGAGAATTCTGTTAATTTAGATATAAGACTTGCAAGAAAAATAAAAACAGTTGGTAACAGGAATAAGATTAAGGGCTGAAGCTTATTTTTTACGCTGAGTTAAATCCAAGAGTGAATTTCTCTGGGCGTAGCGTGACTTCTGTAGTCTAAACACCTTTAGGCCTGAAATATCAATTTTACTATTGTTTCATACATCAGAATTCTGTGTGATAACGTAGATTGAAATGGGAGATTTTTCCTTAAATACTCGGATAAGATTATTACATATTTTGAATAATTGAATTAATCTTCTCGCCCATCTTCTGTCGGATAAACTTTCCCATCCGATCATATGATATAGCTTATTTCGACTGGAGCGAAAACAACAGCCAGATATAGCAGGTACCGCTTCTACTGGATGTTTTCAACTTTTTCCAAGAGAGAAGGTAATAATATAGAAGAGTCATAAAGATTATAGCAATGAGGGATGTGAAAATATTTGTCTCAAAATAAGGACGAACAAATATATTGGACCAGGAAATATTAGTCCAGAAAATATTGTAACAGATCAAATTTTCAACGCTAAAAGATTTTGGACTGCTTTAAATTTTAGGCGCTTGAAATTATTTGTGCCCGGTCCAGTGTGCCTATGAATTTTGATTAGTCCTTTTTAATACACATGGTATGGTAAATAGATTTGCACTCCTGAAGGAACAACCTTGTACAAGCAAGCTCGTTCTGGAAATACTTATCGAGACCATGGCTTCAGTTCCATCTAGTGTTTAGGCCCGTTTCGTAAGAGCAGAGTAACCCAAAGACACCACTTAAAAAGCATCATTCATGCATAAATATAAATATGAGCTTACCTTTCATGTCACTCTTGTTGATGTTCATTGATTTGCAGGTATCCATGCCCATCCCTGGAAAATCTTTCTATGCAACTTCCAAGTCGACCAAGGCCATACTCTACAACTAGGTCCAGTCCGTTCTTTCTAAGGCATGTGTTGACTTGACAGACTTACAGCGTCACGAGTTTAGCCTGACACTGTGTTTGAACGTAGTTTTGGCCGAAATATCGACCATTACAAAAATTCACGCGTTTCTTAAAAGCACGTGGCCGAAGGTTCCATCGTTTTGACAAAATCCGTAATCTTTTTGACAGTTTAGGACTATTAAAAGATATACAATGTATTTATAAAAATCAATTCAAAAACGCACTAAGAAAGCTTTATCTATTTTTCCTCTAGATCTGTATTCATTATTGACGTGATATATAAAGACTTCATAAACATCAACTAATCTGGGAACATCTATGCGCTGTAAGTTTTATACATTCATTGCCCCTCCCCTTTTGTGTGTGACCTTGGTTAAAATCAACACACAGATTTATTTTGTGCAGTAAAGGATTACGTCTAGTTTGACATCACATTGAGGTGACAGCGGATGTAGCACTGCTCAGACATTTTGTAGGCTTACTTTACCTGCTAAGCAGAACTGTTAGGAGGGGTTGAAAAGGATGTTTTTCCTAAAGGAAGGTTTCTTTTTATAGCTGCGCAGTGAAAAAAATGTTTTTTTAGAATAAAGGAGGTTGATTTACCTTAGTCGAACCTCAACTATTGAGACATTGGAAGATGATTCAGAACTTCCCATTATGGATGGAAAGAAGAGCTCGCAGATGCTTAATCAAGTTGAAGAGGGTAAGTAATGTTTAAGAAATTATTCGTTTTTACTTTCTTAGAAATTTACCGGGTGGAGGTTTTATATTTTCCATGCTTGTAGAATTTTTGTATATCAAGCAGTGTGCCATGTTTGGATGGAAAAAAGTTATTGTTTAGTGGTCGTTCATTTTTTCAACCGGGTACCCGCTCGGAGCATTTTTTAAGGGGTTTGAAAATTGTTTTATTATTTTTAATCATTCTGATTTAAGGGTGTGAAAGATTTAAATACGAGAGGACATAATTCAAGAGGTGTGAAAAATGTAGCAAAAAAATTAGAGGATCTGATTTTTTTTTTGAAAAAATTGCCTTCCACAGTGTCCAAATCAGGATTTATTGTCAATCGCATATACTGTATTCATTGGAATATGCACCCTGCTGAATAGGCTTCCATTAGCGCTTATTGGCAATTTTTACTAACGCAACAACTAACCGAAAAAGCGCTCACTTAAAAAAAAAAAGCGCCTATGGGCGAATTCATTCATTCCTATTTGTTTTTATCCCTATTTTCTGGTCCAAATTATGCTTTAAAAACATAGTTATTGGTAAATATCTCAACTTTTCCTCACTCAATTCCGCCTAATGCCTTTTCTTTTTCCGACACTCTACCAAATAAGCACCCATGGGTGTTTCTTGGTCCAAAAGTCGAGCTTTCAAATAACGCCAAAGGACGCTTGTTCCAATGAATACGGTATGACTCAACTAAGAAAAAGCGCTATAGGGTCCGTTATTAAAGCTTGATTGGGGTGAATTTCCTCATACATACATATATAAGTTCTTTACCCATAGCCCTACGGGACTCTAGGGCATTGACTAATACGCCAGTTTGACAAAACCAAACTTTCTCTTAGTGCATTCCCTCAGAAATGTCTCTAAACGACTTTCCCTTTTCTTCAATTTATACTATCACGTTTTCCAGCACGGTCTTATTGTGGTTGCCACTTTTCGTATATTTTTCGTCAGTGAACATGAGTCTTTTCGTTAACGTATAATTCGATGCTCGTGCAATATGTGCAACTCATCTACTGTTCTGTTGTTTTATATATTCGTTCGCCGAGACGGATTTTGTTATCTGTAAAATCTTCTCGTTGGTGTACTTCCATGCCCAGTTTTTTCTATCCATATCGTTTTCACTCTTTGCTAACTCAATCTCCTTTTTTGAAGACATTCTTGCCATTCCACCACGAACCATACGTCTCATGAATTGAATATATGCTCTTTCAATCTTATCGTACTGTGATTGTGTCAGTGTCCAAGTCTCACAACAGTAACCACGGACTAGTCCGTGCAGTAACACAACCTGCTCCGTACATATGCGTTGTAAAACTTCATTCTGATCCCCAGTTTTAGGTGATAATTGCAAAGCAGTTTCTTATATTCAAGGAATTTATTGTTAGCACTCTTCTATCCAGTTCTTTCTCTGATGTGCCTGGTTCATTGTATGTGATGATGGCTCCAAGATATACAAATTCAGACACATTTTCAATGGGTATATTGTTGATGGTAATCAAAAGTTTGGGATAGTCCTCCTTTTTACCTTAGAAATTTAGGATCATAGTGTTGGTCTTATCTATACTAATGACCAGTCCAAATCGCTTTAGAAGATCGTTTAGTACATCTGTAGCTGTCTGTAACTTTTCTTCTTTATCTGTTGCAAGTGCTAAATCATCTGCATAACCTAGCCATGCATACCTTTTAACACCTCTATATGGAATTGGTTCGTTTCTCTACCTCGCCTGATCATTAATGCAGAATTTGAAATACACACCCAATCCAAGTTCTTATGTACGTTGGTTGTATTGTAGCTACGCATTATGTAATCCAAGAAAAGATTAAATAGAGTAGGTGATTCTGAGCCACCTTGCCTCACACCAGATGTTGTTTAAAAATATTCAGTTTCACCTTTAAATTAACACAGATTAAGTCTTTTTGTACAGCTCTTCCATAATTTTAACTCATTGTGTCAGTTCGATGTTTGATGGATCAATTCTTTTGAATACCGAGTAGAAAAGCCATGAAAAAACCTCTTGGTACATTGACTGTGATATTGTGATATGAGTCACTTTCTTCAGCTGCCTTGATAAATTCTGCAGGTATATCTGTTGAAGCCTTTTTGTTCTTCAACTTCCTGGTAATCTTCTTTATTTCGTCATATTTTGTTGGGTAAATTGTTAGTATATCAATCTCTTGTATTTCTTCGTCACCTGCTAAACCACTTACTGTTTGACGTTTGATAAATTCTGGTGGGCTCGTGGTTTCTTATTTATGCTTGATGCTTTGCTCAGCCGATACAGCTTCTCAAGATTTCTTGCTTTGTGAGCTTCCTCGAGTTTACCTGCTTCCACATTCATAGTGCTGGTTTCGTAATTGGTCGAACCGTTTGCGTATCTTCTTTGTGGTGGCTTTGAACTCTGGTTGAGCATATCTATCATATCTAACAAATGTTTCTCAATTTTACAAGTTCTTCATCATTCTGGTTTCTGTTGATTTTATTATGCTAGGGAGTGTCTTTGCAGCCACCTCTTCAAGAATGTTCACAAGATTTTCACAATCACGTATTCCTGTTGATTTACAATCTATGTTTCGATACAGTTCATCAACTTCGTTAGCAAAACCTGATGTTATATACTCTTCCTTCAAACCATTAACATCATATTTTCTCGGCTTCGCTTTTTTCTTCACAAATCGATTCTGATCAATTCTTCTCTCTTGGTGTTTTGAACTTACAGACCTTGCAGAACTTGCAGAGTAAGCATATGATCTTCTTACTCTGCAATCGGTTATGTACTGGTTGATCCATTTGCTATTGGAGATGTAATCAACAGTCTTCGAAAAGTTACCAGTGTTGGAATACCATGTATCCTTACGGATCTTTTTATGTTAGAGAGACAAAGTTCATTTGATATCAGGAAATCTGTAAATCTTGTACCATTGTTGTTTGTATTTGTATGTATGCAGTTACAACATCCAACAAAACTTGCACAGTATTCAACAGTCGCATTCATATCTCCACATCACTAACTGTCTTTTCTCTACTAACTTACAGCAATCATTGAGGTCTTAATAGAATTGGTCTTTTTGGTTCCCAGATCCTTCTTCGGTGGGTGCATAAGCTGATATAATGCGAATCCTCATCCCGTAACATACACAATCAATCCACATCACACGTGCTGATACATTTCCGATGTCTTCTATGCGAATACATTTATTTGACCGTATTCCAACTCCGTCACGTATCTTACTCTTATGCCCTGTCCACCAAACGTTCCACTCAGTTGTACCTCCTGCTTCTTCCTCTAGTGTGATTGGTATAGTTATTGAATCGTTTCCTAGTCGCCTGAACTCTTGGAAACAACAGATGTTAATATTTGCACAGTCTCGAGAGAGTCGATTTTCAGTGCTCTTTCTACGATGGAATGGTGAGGTGGCTGACTATACCTTTCCTTACCAGTAGTAAACTTTCCGACCGGAGCCTGGTGTACCACTGGGGGACGCGCCCCTTGTTAACCCGTACGACGGACGATGCGATATGAAGTTCTTTCTGGTTGCATTTCCATTTTGGTCAAAAGTCCGAGCTTAGTGTTTTTTCCAGACAAGAGGACCGACAGTTTCTGTGCAGACGCTTTCTGGATTTTCTTCACCGTTACCCTGACAAGGGAGGCTTGCGGGTGCTATGCACTGCCCACGTGCAACCCGTGATTTTGTCCGGCACTGCTTATTCAGTATTTTCGCAGCTAACCTCTATATCTAAAGGCCGTACCACTATCCGCAATCTGTGGATCCGGTGGATTGGACTTTTCATCACCACACCACAAAGAGTCCCTAAAACATCACTGTTATAACTTCAAGGTATGCTTTAAGGGCTGACTTTGTTTGGCCCTTTTTTCTTTCTTATTCTTGTCGTATTTAAAACAAAAACACTTCGCACGCATCCAAAAAACTCATCCAATGATAGACTATTTAGTTCATCTTTAATGGTAATTGATCCTTATGTTTTCCTGACAAGCTCTTTCGCCGGTCTCTAGCAGCACACCTTTCGACTTGGAACTGACGTAGAAAGTGTATTTATCGAAATTCAGGGTGTCGAAATATATGCTAAAAACTAAAACCGGTTGTTCATTAGAAATAGGTTTTTGAAAGGTATATTTCAATTATTGTGGCCCGAAGGGATTTGCAGATGGCGGGATATGCTCTTTTTTCTCGCGGAGTAGCGGGATAAATACTTTTTTTTTTGGCGGAATATAGCGGGATTTTTAATTTCTGTGGGATGCGGGATATTGCGATTTTTCTGACGGGATAGCTGGATAAGCGCTTCATTTTTGGTAGGATGGCGGTTTTTACAAATGAGAGGATTCATGTTGGCAGGACTTGATGTTTAATTTGACGAGATGGCTGGATAACCAATTTTTTTTGGAGGGATGGTGGGATCCAGGAATCTCCCACGCGGCCCGCTTTTAAGAATCTGCTTAGACCAATAGTTCTCATGATAATTTTTATTTGATCAAATTGGTTCTGCAGCATATGCTATCGATTTCAATACGTGCATGCGATCATGATCATCTTCTGACAAGTAAATGGACAACTCAGTTTTCGATGAAACACAGGAAAACTGACGAAATCGTTAATCGTTAATGAGCGCTGTTGTTATGTACCGCGAAAAAGGGTATTTTTCTGATTCTCGACTTCCGTAGGAACGGATCTGAAAATTTTCACTATTCGATTATATATTTTGGCGGGTTTCTATCAACATGAATACCTTATTGCAGGTCTCGCACACCATTGAGCTAATGATATAGATCTTCGGTTAAAAGTGCGTATTCTTTGTTAGGAGAGGATATCGCAGAAAATATATTTTATATACGTTGTTTGTTGACATCTACTTAATTGATATTTGATCTCTGGTGCTCTACAGCAAAAAATTCGTAGATAAGGGTCTCATTTTGACAAATAGGCCCCGACACGTAAAAAAGATTTCTCACGGCATACTCCCGTCAGCCTATAGACCCACTTACCTGGTTCCGGTAAATTTTGAGCACTTCCTTACGACACTCCTGGGGGATTGATTGTCCCTGTTGCGGATACCTTTCCGTTTTCAGTGGATGGTGACGTCATTTGGGTTCTCGGTGTTTGGTTTCAAATTGAATTCTTTTCTTTTAAGAAAGCGTGTCAGATTTGCCGAATTTGTTGTTATCCGGCAGATAAACACTTTGTTTATAGCCCTGTTGCGCTTCCCGTATCTTCTACCTCGGTACACATCAAATACCTCAAGCATCAAGCATCAAAACTTCTAATAAACTTTCTAATTAAACTATATTTTGTTGATAATTATTTTTGACGTTAAAAACCTAATAAGTAGCATTCCCACCCAATTACGTCTCCTTAACGTATCAATTACAACTCTAATTGCTCCTTTCATATCAAAGCGATTACATAGGAGGCGTTCCTATTGGATCACATCCAAGATCCATTATGTCACCTGCAATTAGATATCATTCTTATCAATGAATTTCGGAGAGTGCCAAATCCTAAGGTCTTGAACTTCTACCCCAATCAAGACTTGTAATATCCAATTTAATATTGATAATAAGACTCCTCTTACGAGATTGAGTATTAATCGAGATGTTCCAATTAATAATATGCTCCAATTAAGAGCGTTCCAATTAGAATGATATCCAATCAGAGAATGTGCTAATAAAAGAAATCTTTTTAATGGATAGTTTGCTAAACGAATTCATTCAAATTAGATGTTCCAATTAAAGATGAAGATTGGAAGTAACGCATGCGGAAGTTTTTTTTAATGATTCATCATGATTCATCATGACTATGATAGTTTCTAAAAGTTTTTTTATGATTATGATAAAAAGGTACCCTTGCATTTAATGTTGAAAGAAGATGGGGCTGTTATCAAAATCAATTGATGCACAAAAGGAAAGAGCTTTTCAAAAACCGATAACAATTCAGTTTATCGAGTCTCGTATTATGCCGTATCGCCGTTTTCCCTCCAGATATTTTTCATTTCCATTTTTATTTTCATTTTCATTCAAAGTTTCCATCCATTTTAAAAAAATACCCAATTGAAATCATTATGACAGCGTCTGAGTCTACTGAGTCTGCAAATTTCGTAAAAAGGTATTCAATTAGTGTCGTAAATTCGTAAATTTGCCATATTGGAAAAAAGATCATGACTTGTAAACATACAGTTGAACCAGGGGCCGAAGAGATTTTCTCCATCATGCGGACGTGATATCCAAAAGGGTGTTCTTCTTGCAACAATTACAAGGGGAAAGGCAAGTGAATCGAAGAAATATGTGCATCCTCTCTGAGGATGTTTTCGAGTTGCACTTTTTGTGAAAACACTGGAACACAGAATATTTTATCTACTGACAAGAAATTCGTCAATCCCTCTTTCTGTCACACACACACACACACACTCATTTGAATTAAGTCATTTAGCCATTTTAAAAACAGTTCCTTCCCACACTCATCATGTTCAAGCCAACACAGATCATACCAGAAAAACCAACGTGGTACCAATTTCCTTTCCTGGACCTTAACTGGATTCCAGGTACAGAAATATATGTTCCTGACATAGATGAAATAAACAATCTGTTGAAGAGGGACGACTGAATGTTCAATACCTACTAGTCAAATGTTCTTTAATCTCTCCAGTAAATCGATAAAGATTCAAAAATAAACAGGTTGTGTCCAGATCATTTACTTTTGAAGTATGTACTTGGACATTAGTCAGTACGGGACACGTATGAGTAGAGGCGAGGGTCATTACAAACAATGCACTTGATTGGACAATAACTATCGTTAGACAATGCCAACGAGATTCCCTTTTTCCTTAAATAAATCAATTTTTTTACACCATTTTGGTAGTTGAGCAGCTTTCGCCTCGCTTCCATGTAAACATGACGAAATTTACGGAATGGTTTATAGCGTAGTCGGTTGGTAGCTGACGAAACATTAGGTCGGACTTAAGCCATTGTCTCGATAAGCGCGTAAAGAGTTTTTTCATGGCTGTTCCATCACAAGTGCAAACCATTAACCATAAACCATTAGCCAAATATTGACTAATTTATCCGATTGACTGGTTAAAGATTACACCATCAAGATTCTGATTGGGTCATGTACAATGTCGTCAAATTGCGACATTTTAAGTTTAGCCAATGAGATTCTCGATGATGTAATTTCTAACCAGTAGTAAATGAGAAAACGCAGACACTGACACGATTGGTGTTGTTTACAGTGGCACAATATCTGAGTGTCTTACCCCAAGATGGGAAAATTTGAAAATTGAAACACTGGAAACGCATGGGATCACATACTTTATGACCTATTTTTCAGAGTGCTTTGCCTGACAAAATATTTTCTTATCAAAAATGAGTGTCTTATGAAGTCACTGAAGAAACTCCAGATCTACCACTGGTTTTATGTTGAGGAGATGGCCCTAAATGTTTCAACTTAGTCGATTCCAATAACTTGAGGTAGACCGAACAGTATTTTCTGGCCAAATGATTTTCAGCAGTTCAACAAGAAAGAAAAAAGCTAAACAACCACCACAATTTCGATCAATATTGGAACTTGATTTTGCTTTTCCTGGATGTTATTGAGGAACTAGAAGCTCGATATTTGTTCCACTATAAAATTATATTTTTTATTAGTTGTTGTCTTCAACCTTTGTCGAAAATCACCCATCGTGTCTTTATCCCTTAATCTATTTGAAGTCCACCCCAACTTTACAACTGGCTTCTATACCTCTGCTTGTGATGTTGTGTCTTTCCAACAGAAATTATTCACAAGACAAACATTAAATGTTGATTTCCTTTATTTAAGTTTTTTAAATCATGGCTTCATACACCATATCAAAACTGCATGGGTTTTATTGTAGAGTCAAACATAGAAAGTATGAGAAAATGTTGTACTTTATCAACGGACATTTTCAACAAATTATTTCTTCCTTTTCTAATTTTTTTTTCAGTGAAGTAATTTCTATAAAAAAAAGAGTCGTTTATTTATCTCTAAGAGAGCTTCTATCCAGCTTCAACAAAGCAACTAAACACATAATTTGATCGAGAAGTTAGATAACAAAATACAAGCGAACAAAAAAACAACTATCATCAATCTGCTAACATGCTAATATATTAGTGTGCTATGTTGGACTGTATTCAGTGAAACCCCACCCATTAAAATGACGGACATGCCGTTAGCCGTGAGAAAAACAAAAATTGGGTTGTTCCCCTAACAACATGAAAGAAAGTAAAAAAAACACCGTTCATCAATCAGATAGCAATCAAATAAATAAACCAATATATCAAATTCATTACCAGCCCCCTTATGTAATGCGCAGTCTAATCAGAAGCCAAAAATTCGATCGGTGTGTTGTTGGTCGTTTTCAAAGAGATCCCAATCAAACATTTACCCTTTTGTTCTTGGGTATCGTGGTAAAGATTGCTGTTTGAATTTTAGAATCAGATGTAGAAACCCTCACTTGTCATCATATGTAACGTGTCCGTTGTATTCAAGTGTCTAAAACGTATCCAGTTTAGTCATTATGTAACCACATGGTTTCTGTTGTCTCTATTGTATGAGAAGGAATGTGCATGGGGCGGATCTCTGCTTTATTTATTTGTTATTTAGATCCGTTATGTGCTGTGTTTGGAATGCATAACATGTAGGGATCCATCGCGAAGATCCACGTATAATTCACGCGAAACTGAGAGTATGTGTTTAACTGTGAAATATATGCGCGTATGTTATCATTCAAGAAAGGGGGTACCTAAGTATGTGGATATGTCCAAATGTCAATTTTTATTACATGTTTATTAGTCACTTATTTACTTACTCATCTTTTATTTATTTATTTTTATTTATTTATTTATTTATTTATTTATTTATTTATTTATTTATTCATTTATTTATTTATTCATTTATTTATTTATTTATTTATTTATTTATTTATTTATTTATTTA
>JAUKPT010003525.1:0-11969 GCA_032273505.1 Nanomia bijuga | reverse complement strand
TGACGTTTTCATTGGTTGTCAGGAGTCACGTGGGCTTATACAGAAGAAACTTCTAGAGAAGATGCGCAGCTTTTACTACATTGAATGAATTTTTTTTAAAAAATGATAAGCATCAAATTCTGAACACGATGGTGGTCTGCGGATATTCAGGTCATCAAAATGACAGTCTGTGGCCCTAATTTTAACTTTAAAATTGATTTTTTAAGTTGAAACCTTCCACACAAGATTATCTGATTCTACGTTCCCTAAAATGGTAAAAAGACATCTATCTCATTTTTCTCAATAGCTGAAATGCTCGGCACGATTTTCACGAGTTGTCTAAATGCGATATTTGGTATTTCTGAAAAATTAATTTCAAAGAATTGCAAGGACCAGATTTAAAAAGTAATACATCGTTGCGTTAGTAAGAAGTATCTTTTGGCTTTTACCTGGTGGAATTTGCATAATCATACAATAAACACAGGCCAAGTATCAATATTATTAAAAAATTCTTTTTTGAATTTTTTATCAAAAAATATCAGTTCGATCGATTCCCAAGTTCCATCTTCCTATTGTGTATAACAGCAATGAGGACTTAAATTTTCTTAAGCTCCTCCCTAATTTGCTTTTTAAGAGCTCAAAACACATGCATTTCAGATGTCACAATGGTCTGATAACAGAAAATCACTTATCATTTTAATTTACATATCAGGTTTCTTTTCTAATTTTTAATTAGAATAGTCATAAATGAATACTAATGAGTGGTATGAAAACTTTGGTTTAATATTTAAACATTCTTTAAAAAAAACGTTCAGTTTTATCGGTTTAAGATCCCTTTCCACTCAATTGTGCAATCAGAAGTTCAAAATTTTCATCTTCATTCTTTTAATCTAAATGATTTTTTTTTGTATTATCTGAGCAAGTTATCTAATGTGACTTACAAACAAAAATATTGAAAAATGGCTTCAAGAACGTATTTATGTGAGAAGTGCATCAGATTTTGATACAGACTATAACAAAATATTGAAAAGTTTTAAGCTATTTTATTGGATTCGGAAAATAGCGTACGCTTATTGGTTAACGTTATTCGAAATAAAAATACATGTAAACAAGCATGACGCAAATGCCAGAAAAACACTCAAAAACTATTAAAAAAATTTTGTTTACGGAGAAAAGTTGTTTTGTTTTTTCATATTGGAAGATTATGATATGACGTGATGATGTTCGCCCTCGCTATCTTAAGCAATTTTTTCCCTACATTTTACTCAGTTTTAAGCAAAGAAATCAGTTTTTGTGTACTTTCTACTAGGAGTTAGATTAAGATTCGAGACAAATATTAGTCAAACCTCTTACTAACATTTCAAAAAAGAAATCACACAAAAGTATGAAGTTCATTGCCATTCATACACTAATTTGCCTCACTTTGCACCACTGCTGACCGCCACTGTTAACCCCTTCCTGCCTGGACCTTTTTGAAAAGGCCAAATTTTTTATGCAAAGTTTTCAGCTAAGAAATTGATTTGCAGCCAAAATATTGACATTCAGGTGACAAATTTGGTATGTACGTAAAGCTAGAGGCGTCCTCTACACCTTTCAATTTGGGAAATCTGTTCTCCCCCATGTGGGGGCATAGCAGGGGACTTTGCCCCCTACAACCCCCAATGGCCAATATATTGGCTTGCAGACAGAAAATGGTTAAAATAAACAAGTATCATTTAACACACCTTTTTCTCAGCTTTTTACTGCAAAATAGTAGCACTTTTTGTTAAGAAGATATTTTAATTCTAGTGAAGAGCATTTTCAGTTAAATGTTTGAGCTCTATTTTCTGTTCAATTTGTGCAAATGTTTTAAGAACTAATCCCACTGTTTCAGCTGTCAGAATGGTTTGATGACAGAAAATCACTTTCCTTTTCTTTTTGATTCTGAAAACTGGAATTGAAAGTTAGATAATTTTTGTTAATAATTATATTTATGTGTTTCCAAACTGACATAAGGGAATTGAACTGTCAATTTATGTTCATTTTGTAAATATTAGCCTTCTTAAAAAGTATTATAACTTATCTTTTGTTATTTTCCGGCATGGAAAACACCTTTTGTGCAAAATTGCTGAAATAATTGTTTTCAATGGTGAATATTCTGGCCGAAATTGCTTATTTATTCCACAGCCACAAAAATTCCACACTCTTATTTTAAGATTTTAAGATAGATTTTCGTATGAAAGCTTTATCCCATGCTGTGATTATTTAAAAACTATAGTTTTAAACCTTTTCAAGAATGAGAAAAGAGTTACTTGTGTGGGATAGTCAACAATTGAAAGTCTATATAATGATATATGTTTTGATAAAAGAAAGACCACCTTTCTTCTGAAGATTTTGCATAAAAGAGATATGTAAGTCACTACCTTTTTCAAATCTAAGTGTTCAATTACATATTGATAGACCTGGTGGCACAGAGAACATAATTTAATTGCTGTATGTCAGCCAGAGGTGTTGGCCCAGACAGACTGGACACAAATTTATTCTATCTGGATAATCATGTATTCTGATTAGTTTAATTTATCAATTTATCAATTTATTCTATAAACATAAATGTAAACAAAATAAACTGAAACAACTGAAAAAAATGTCTTTTTTTATATTTTAGGTATTAATGTCAGTTTCAAGCCTTCGTTTAGTGACGAGCTCCCAGTTTGGCTTCTTGGCCGATGTTATCATTCTCGTATCTCATGTAAGGTTTCTTTATTTACTACAATACATTTTTTAATCAATGGGTACCTTTTTGTAATGAACTCATCTTAGGCCATACAAATATCAAAATGACTGGTTTAGCCCCTGAGTTTTACTCATGTATTCCAAGTTGTGCCAAAGAAACAAAAATATATTAATAAAAAAGTATCGGTTTTTGTCATAAGCATATTTGAATGTAAAGTAGCTTATTTTGAATGGAAAATTTGATTTGGGTCATCAGTGACCTGGAGTACCTTACAAATTTTTGAGTGTGAACCAGTGTGATGTAAAATCTTTTGAAAGAGAAGGAGAAGGTTTTAGGAAAATCCATATAATTATATATTCGCATAGTAGTACTTTTCCTTTTTTATGTAGCATCTCCAGATCAAGTTGTGAAACCTGAGCACCAAATATTGAGTTTAGACCAATTCTTTGAAGACTTTTCTTCCTTGATATGGCTAACATATAGGAAACATTTTTCACAGTTGGCAAATTCAAACCTCACATCAGATGGTGGTTGGGGCTGCATGCTGAGAACTGGACAAATGTTGCTGGCGAATGCCATTCTGATTCATATGTTAAAAGAAGGTAATAACTTAATATATTTCTATTGCTAAATGTTTTAAGGAGGAAATCTGTAACATCTTGTTGCAGATCTATCAATCTCAGGAGGTTTTCAGATTTTAGTCAAAAATTTCTTGATATTTTTTCTCCTAACCCAGTTAATATTCTGGCCAGAAGCCAAAAAAATATTTTTTTTTTCATAAACCTTGCTAATTTAATTTCTGTGATTTAAGATCTTAATAGGTCTCATAGCGAATGCATGAAAGTCTGTCATTGTATGAAAGAATAAGCCCAGAAGAGGTATGTTTTTAAGTCTACCCCTTAATTTTTAACATTTCATCATAGTTCCATCTCTCACATTTTCTTAAATAATCCTCTAAATTCCCTCAGGGTAATCTCTCTGTTCTTGGCAATATTACTACACTTACGTCCAAAAAGAACAATTAAACTTTAACAAACATGTTTATTTAGGATGGAGACAGTCTCAGAGGGTTATGTCATATGAGAAAAATTATATTTATAGAAAGGTATGTTCAGTTGTGTTTGTTTATTTGAAATCTTCATATTGGATTGTTGCTAAATTTGCTGTTTGATTCGTTGAAAATTACATGATCAGGAATATCTGATTGGTTTAGATCACTTTACTTCTAAATACTTTTATGATTTAGAGTTTTGGCAAAACATTAAGTTTTGACATTTCGAATTGAACCAATAAGATTCTTGATGATGCATTTTTCAACCAATCAAGTTAGAACTTTAGTGAAAATTTGTAGGCAATCCATAAATAGGTTTTCACACCCCACCTGGAAAGCAACATTTTTTCGGTGTCTGTCACAAAATTCGACATGTGCTACATTTTCAGAATTTTGTTGAAAAATGTCTTCATGATCTATCATGGGAATAAGTTCTTCAGCACAATCAACGGTTGCAAAGGTCAAAGTCAAATGTCCCGTTTTGGCCATTTTTTGCCCATATATTTATGAACATGTCCGTTGAATTTTGTCGTATTTTGTTGTATTTCGTCACATAATTTTGAAAAATGTTGTGGTTCAATCTGGGAGGGGGTGGCTATGAATACAATGACGAATATGTACTTGGTTATCTTCAAATCAAGGCTAACATTGATGTTTGATTCTTAGATTGATTGAAAATTACATCATTTTATAAAGGATGACTTAGAGTTCATTCAAAGTTGTCATTTATTTGACCTTTAGTCCAGAACAGAAAACCACAATACAGAGAAAATCAATTAAATTATTCATGATTATATATATTTTTTTCAATCACACATTAAGTCAGCCACAATTTTAAGACAATCCCTAAACACTAATGCTTTCTTAGGGTTTGTTTGCAAATTAGCCATTTCACTGATTGGAATTAATTCTAATTGCTTCATTTCAAAATATCATCAATATTTTGTTGTAACTAAAACTCAAATTCTTGTGTAAACTGATAATAATTTTCAAGATGCAATTTTCATCTAATGAACTGATAAATTTACTGATAATTTTCAGACAATCCAATAAGTCCTTAACCTTATTTTCATGGGGGAGGGGTCGCAAAATTGCATTCCCAAGCAAGAAGTTAAAGATGCAGAAAAAGTATGGTGGGCCAAAGGCGCTCTATGGATTTTCATTGCATGTAATTTTGTTTTACACATTTCCTGAAAGAATGATGTTGAAGGTTTGGAGCTAGATTTTGTTATCTTAATCGTTTCAAATGCTTTAATTTTACTTACCTTGGCCTGGTTTTTCAACCGTTATTCAGCTTACTACTGTTTAACAAAGATATTTCTCTTGTTATTGAATCAAATACAATAGGTTTAAATAGTGTTTATCTTAAAACAGATTTAAACAGTGCTTTGAACAACTGAGCCCTGGTTTGCAAAAAGTCTGGTGCTATATTAAAGAATTTCATTTTGGGTCCTAAAATCTGTCAAAATTGGGAAAAATGACCAAAACAGATATGCCAGACTGTCAGAGAATTCTCTGATGGCAGAGAAAAAAATATTTTTGAAATGAGCAAAAAGTCTTCAGAAATGATATTTACAGTCATTTGGAGGTCCTAAAATCTCAAAATTTCAACCCGCAATAATGTCAGCCAAAATTCCTTTATTCTGTTTACCTGACTCAACAAATTGCTGATGTCAGCAAAAGATATGGTGACTTTTTGTAAATCGGTGATGCATTTTCTATACAAATTGGTTACCACTACCAAGATTTGATATATTGCAGAAAATAAGCAGAGGGTGTAATTGTGCACCCCCCAATAAACGATTTCAAGCCAAAATCTCAAGTCAATCCCTAAACACTAACGTCTACAAATTATAAAGAAGTAAATCTACCATTTCATTTGTTGAAAAGTATGTCATCGAGAATCTTGATTATTTTCTTAAAACTCATGATGGTATTAAAAAATGTTAAATCTTTATGATGCAATTTTCAACCAATGAAATGATGAATCTAGCTATAATTTTCAGACAATCCCTAAACACTTGGCTGACTACCGTAATGTAAAATTCAGCAGTTCAACATGGCGATTTTTTGTCAAAGGAGCAACGGTATATATTTTGGCAGAAAACCTTTTCACCCACCGTATCTGGAAGAGACCTTATTTCTTGCCCATATTTTTGATCCAGAGTTGAGTCACAAATTAAAATTCTCTTACCCAAAATTTCAGAACCCATATTTATTTCCACCAAAATATTTACCGTTGCCACAAAGAAGGGAACCTAAGAGGAGCTTAATGTTTTCGTCTTGCTTCTTAGATTATTCAATTCTTCAATGACGAGAGTAGCGATCACAGTCCATTCTCATTGCATGAACTTGTCAGAATCGGGGAAGGCATTGGAAAGAAAGCTGGGGACTGGTATGGACCTTCTACTGTTGCATATACTCTTAGGTAAGAAACTAATCAAATTTATTATGATATGTATGCTTTTTATATCTATATCTATAGGTCCCCCCTCATGAAATGTATCGACCAGTATCGACCAATATCGGTCGATCTCAGTCATTCTCAGTCAATCTCATTATTCTGAATTGGTTGTTATTCATCCATAAGGAAAAAGGCTTAGTGCATTGTATATACTGATTTTCTCTCGCTGTGTCCGTAACCATAAGTATACTGTTAGAACTACTAGAAGAATGTGATTGTAATTTATTTTGGTGCCACCTTAATGTGTCAAAAAGCAGTGTGAATCTTCAAATTCTTAAGTAGGATTAGCGTTATATCAAATTTGGGTGCAATCAAATTCAGTAGAGTAAAGATATGTGTGCTTTTTTGAAAAAGGTACCAAAATTGGATTAAAAGATAAAAGAAGATACCAGCAAAGCATTAGACAACCCTTCTTATTTATTTAATAGAAATGCTGTTAACAGTGCTTCTCATCCAATGTTGGAGACGTTCCGTGTGTATGTCGCTCGAGATTGTACAAGTGAGTTGCTCTTGCAATATATTTTACTGTAAATCCAGGTCGTTTATTTAAATCTTTTCGTTCTGAAGGGTGAGAGGGGGTGACTTTGATTTTTTTTTCTGATATTATTAAAAACATAACACAACATTACTGACAATTTTTTTTCTTCCCTTTGTTGAAAATGTTATATTTCTAATTAACCTTCTGTTCTTCATTTGTGGATTTACAGTATTTGTTTTTTATAAGCAATTCAGAGACTTTATGTTGATGCCAATACAAGATTCTTTCAATATTTTTTATTATTTACTTTTTACAATTATTTTAGTATACAAAGACGATGTTATCCGCATCTGTACTAAATGTAAAAACTGTCTGACACCATCATGTCAGGATAAATTCTGGAGATCTGTTCTTATTCTTGTACCTGTCCGTCTTGGTTCGGATGCTTTAAATCCAATATACATTCCTTGCTTAGAGGTTAGTGAATTCATTTATGGTTGATGTACCACCATTGACAGGGTCAATATTTAGTCATAGTAAATTCATTCATACATTGTGGTTACTTTCAGTCATATGTTCTCTTGGCCACATACCCTGGTACTTTCAGAAAACCAAGTGAATTTGTACACCCATCCCATAAAATTTCGACAAAATCTTCAAAAAGCATGATGTTAAGAGTATGAGTATTATTATTTCAGGGTATGCTTGCTCATGACCTTTGTGTTGGAATAATTGGTGGAAGACCAAAACATTCATTATATTTTGTTGGCTTCCAAGGTATATTTTCAAGGATTCTTATTCTTATTTTTTATTATAAAAAAGGTCCCCTAAGCCCCATCTTGTCATTTCTCTTCTTCCCTTTTGTCAGACGAGATTCAACAAAATTTGACAAGATTTGATAAGAAATGAAAATGACAAGATTTGAAGAGATTTGAAGAGATTTGAAGGGAAATTATGAGAAATGGCAAGAAATGCTGAGAAATTTAACGTGAAATTTTGAGATGTGGTGAGCAGAGGGAACTCATAGAGCCCCAATAATTGAAAAATTGTCCAAAATGCTTCTGAGAATCTCTGAATATTTTTGCTTGAGTGACTTTCCATTATTCCTTGTTTTGGCCTCTTTCTTTTTCATTGTTT
Organism: Nanomia bijuga; assembly: GCA_032273505.1. Lineage (NCBI taxonomy): Eukaryota > Metazoa > Cnidaria > Hydrozoa > Siphonophorae > Agalmatidae > Nanomia > Nanomia bijuga. Next base: position 4,147 of record JAUKPT010003525.1, on the reverse strand, counting down.
GAGATAATTTCCCTCCCTATGTTCCATTGAAAATCTACATGAAAAAATAATTGTTTTGCCAGGTTGCTCCATCATAGGTTTATTGCAGAAATGTTATTTTTAATCAATTTGATTTCATCACTTTTGACTTCTAATGCATTTAAAGGTTATATCAATAAAAATACTTTTCTTTGTGAAAAAATAACATTCACATCTATTTTGATTTGTTTGTTCCGATATAACTGTTTATTATTTTTGAATGTTTGAATTTTATTCACATAGGAAGTAAATTCAAATAAAGGTGTATCTACTTTTTGATATACATCCTATTTCTGCAATTTTTAATACACATACAAGTAGACACATACAAGCTTGAACAGTTTTTTTTAGATTGACATGTTATGTAAATATAGGAAGTGAAGTTTCTGTAAAATGTTGATTCTAACAATTAGATTGGGCAGGCAATATGATGTTATGATTATAATGTTGTTATAAAGCGCAACTTGCTATAGCTTGGAGAAATGTACTATAGTCTCAGACTATTAGTCTGTTTCAAAATAAGATACACTTCCCACAAAAATGCGTTTTTTGATACTTTTTTCTTTCTCTGAAAGCCACATTACAGCACTTGCTTAGACTATTTATAGTCTATAAAGAAAATTATTTTTGTGAACTTCTGAACCACCAAAAAAAAGAAAAGTATGCTACTTGAATCCTTAAAACTTTGGGAAGCTCGAAAATGGGCAAAGACTTTGAACATTCTTTCTAGACTGTTTTTGGGTAATAAAACATTTCTCTTCTAACTATTGGTAAATTTTTCATCTCATTGGTTGAAATTTACATACCATATTCATTGGAAAAAGCGCCCTATCAGCGCCCTTATAAGCATATTCTACTAACGCAAACACTAACCCATTTTTTTTTTGCCTATTTTGGTCAAAATTAAGTCCAAAAATATGATTATTGGTGATTATCTAGACTTTTCCTCACTCAATTAGTCGTACACCGTCTTATGCCTTATGCAACCATCTTTGGACACTTATTCCAATGAATACTGTATTTAAAGTATAAAGTATAATTTTGTTCTTTTAGGTCATAAAATGATACACTTGGATCCTCATTATTTACAGGACAAAGTCGACATGTCAAATAAAAATTTCCCTGTAGATGTAAGAGCTATCTTTTATATTACTGAAGGGACCTTAGAATTATTGCTTAATTCTGAAGGATTGACTGCAATTATAGGTTAATCTATCATTTGATTGGTTGAAATTACATCTTGATTCACACAAGAATTTTTTCACGAGTTTTAGTTTTAACTGAATATCAAATGGATATATTTTGAAATGAACCAATCGAATTCTTGATGATTAACCAATAAAACGTGTTCAAAAAACATTGATATAATTTTATTTGGATTATCAGCTCTTATTTTTGGAAAAAAAAATATAAAATAGATAAAGGATAATTTTTTTCACGATTCATTTATTCTCTCTTTAGAGTTTCCATTGTCAATATCCTAAAAAAATGAAATTCAAACGAATGGATCCTTCTTGTGCAGTTGGGTTTTATTGTCGAACGAGAGAAGACTTTGATGCATTTTGTAGTAATATTGGTGACGTAAGTGATCAGTACATATTTTTGTGGAAACCTCTTATCCCCCCCCATTACCATCACATTTGGAAGAGTGTCTCCGCCAAAATAATTACTGTTGATTAATTCTTTGTGTCTGCGTGTCTGTTTTCTTTATAGTACAGACTCATTCTTGCCACCTAACCCATGGATTTTCAAATTTCCTAATGAAGCCTTTAAAATTGAAAATATCTTTTGAACAAAGTCACCTAAACCTTTTTTCTTTCTTAATTTATAGGTACTAAAGCCACCACTTCAGAAAACTGAGTATCCAATATTTTCAGTAAGTGAAGGATGTGATACCTGTTACCAAGGCGATGAAGCTGATGGATTCCTTTCACACGCGACACCTCAAGTCTCTGTGCAAGGGAGCATGAACTCTACTTATAAAAAAGAGAAAAAAACGAAGAAAAAAGAAAAACAAAAAGCACCACTGCAAACGAGTGCTAGTATAGTATCAACAGATGATTATGTTCTTGTTGAATAGTAGGATTTAATTATCTAAAATCTTTAGGAATTGCCTGACAACAAGGTTGATTTACATTTATTTAAGTGGGAGGGATTGCTATTTACAAGAAGCAATATCTGGAAAACAATTCTGGAAAAGTTAAGGAAATATTTCAAAACTTCCCCAAAAAATACTATTCTGTGCTTAATAATCGCCGTCTTGCCGCCACCACGTAGAAAAAAGAGAAACAGAAAGCACCAATGCAAACAAGTGCTAGTATAGTACCAATGGATGATTTTGTTCTTGTTGAATAGTCTGGAATAGTTCTTTGGTATTTGCAAGAAGCAATTTCTGGAAAACCTGAAAATTCTGGAAAAGGCAGGTAAATTTTTCAAAACTTCCCTAACAAAATACTATTTTGTGCTTAATAAAGTTTTGCCGCAAACACCATTTTCTTTCCGAGATACACAGAATTTCGGACAGGAAATTGTGTTTATATAAAATTGAAATTTTGTGCGAAAAAGTTAGGGAAAATTGTAAATTTTGGTCAGAGAAAACTGGAAAAGTCAGGGAATTTCATAAGTTCTACAAACCATGTATCTGAAAGTTGCATCTGTGCATTCCGTGATTTTGAGATATAACTTTTCCTGACATGCTAATTTGGCTATGCATATTTTCCTATTGTCAAAGTGTTATTTAGAACCCGGAGAATTGAGGAAAGATTCTAGGGTCCTAAATGGCTTAGAAACACGCAACAGTTCCAAAGAATGCAGTAAAATGTCTTCTATAGCGTCATCCCAAAAAGTAAACAATCCCAACAAAACTCGTGTTAAGAATGCAGTATTATTTCTTCTGTTCGAATTTCCTTCAAATACAAGTAGCACTATAGCGTCATCCCAAAAAGTAAACAAATATTTCGGTCTAAAACTCGTTATAGAATAAATTATCGTTCTTAACCAATAGAAATTCTTGGTTATCTAGAATTTTCATAAATTAAACATTTGCGGGAAATTTTCATTAGTATCTACACATCATCTAAACTTTATGGCATTTACTAGAAATTTTTATGTTATGAATGTTGTAGTGAAAATTATATCTCAGTAAAGAAAAACAAACATTAAATTTGAAAATCATGCAAGTATCATCTAAAAAGCTGGTGGGAAACATGATTTTTCTCATTGATGTGAAGGTAAATGTGATCACCCAATCAAAAGAATTAACTTCATTCAAGTAAATCGATATTTTAATTTGTTTAAAAGCATCATCCTGTCTTCGTAATTACCTGTAATTGCATGTGTCAAAAGATGATTGCTTTAGACGTCTCACAGGATTTTTATTCGAATGAATATTTCCTGTGATTTTGGAGAAAAAGGATAGGGTTCAGAGTGGTCAGGGAAAACCCGGAAAACATGGAAAATGGGGGCTGGATTTTCAAAAGTCAGGGGAAAATCAGAGAAAATCAGAAAAATGGGAAAAATTCAGGGGAAAGGTATGCGAATTTATTTTGCTATGACCTAATTTTCAAAGTATAATGGTGGACAATGTAAGTGCATACCAAGAAATAAAATCAAAATTATCTCCATCCATTGTTATTTGTCGAATAGAAGATGAAGATGAAATCCACTCTGAACCCTGAAAGAATTAAGTATTAGATTTTTTTCTTGTGCAAACCAATTTCTACTTTAGAAGTTAACTCAGAATCTTAATATAATTTTAGCTCTACAGACACATAAATACAATGCATGTTTGCCAGTTAATAAATTAGACAGCATTCATATTTGCATGATTAAAACCAATTTAATATTCAATCATTCAGAATCGATGAAAATTCAAAACATTTTTGAAAATTGATTAGGGTTTGTCTGTAAATTAAAGGTAAATTTATCATTTCATTTCATTAGTTCAAAATATTGAATCTTAAAGATTTTGATAGGAAAGGTTCACTCATGAGTTTTAGCAAAATATCAAGTTGATGGTATTTTGCAGTGACGGTGCTTGATGACATAATTCCATGACAGATAAGTAATAAGTTTGGTTGTCCTTTATTATCCTTCAACACTTTTAGACTGGGGTCAGGCGATTCTGAGT
>JAUKPT010003524.1:0-11970 GCA_032273505.1 Nanomia bijuga | reverse complement strand
ATATTCTTGATGTAGCTATTAACTCTATTTGGCTTGGCTGCTGCATAGTGCAATTTATAGTAACTGATGAATTTTTATATTTTAGAGAGTAGAAGTTTAGGAAAACAGATAAGAAGATAATGTTATGTCAATCAGATAAGAGTGTGAAGCACATTAGCTTGCTAAATTTAAGTAGCCAGCAGTTTGTCATCATCAAATAGATCTCTAGATAAGCCATGTTTGCATGGCAAAAAATTCTATTGTCTATTGGTTTAGATCTATTTAGCAAAGGAGTGACTCCATCTGATGGAAGCTGTTTTACCATTCTATTATAGAGGGTTTGGCACACAATCTTACAACAACTGGCGGTGAGGATATGACAGATTTCAAAGGAAGTCACTATGACCTTCGCATAAAGGCAATTAATTTTATTGCTCTCCATAGAGATGCTAATTTTGTCCAAAACCGGATGGAAATCGAGGAAGGTATAACGAGAAAAGCTGACATCATCGAAAATGTATGCATCTGAATTATTCATCAGGGCAACTGCTATTGTACTTAACATTGTCATCGTTGTTACTACCAGTGAGTCATCAGCAATATGCCCTTATCGTGTGTTCTGGCCATGGGAAGAAACACCAATAGGATTGTCCATCAATGGTTTTCTAGGTCAATATGTATTGATTGGCCACTCACTTCCAAATTCTTCTTTTTTGTGATTTCCAACCTTCGAGAGCAACCGATGATGTTCCAATTCAAAATGAGATAGATTTTTTGGTTTCTACAAATTTGAATATTAACATACAACCAACAGTATTTAAACCTCTTCCAACAACAAATCCTATTCTAACAACACCTTCCAGATCTGATAATTTATCTATCTTAACTAAAGTTAATCCCATTTCTAAATTCAGTTTCAAACCTAGTTCCAGCAATGGTCTCTTCAATCTTCTCAACATACATAAAAAGCTGTGTAATCCTACCCCCACTATTGTTATTAATACCAGCAATGCTGTATCTGTAACTTCTGCATTTTCAACTCGCACTAAAATCTTTGAAGATAAACTAAAACGGAGATCAAACTATGCATGTCGAAAATGTCGGAAGTTATTGACTGGATAGTTTATATCATCTTCACCTGATTTGAAGACAACAATAGCTAATACAAAGACAGCAACTGAAACTCATCATTATCACAACCATTCTGCTGTTGAATTTTTTATAATGGCAATCCCAAAGTACACAAAATGGTTTGTGTATTTAATAAAGGAGAATTGAACATGCATCTTTTTAAATCCAGACCCCTTTTCCATGAAACCACTTCTATAGATCAATTTAATCATGCAGATCATCCTGACCCTGCTAAAATTCAAAAGAGGAAGTTAAAGAGAGATGTATGTGAGAGAGGTTCAAAACATTTATCTGCATACAAAATTTTTTTATCAAACTTTCCAGAAGGAGGAAATCGTAAAGTTCCTAGGTTTTCTGGCATCAATTCTGCTTATTCACATGACAATCCATTAAGCAGACACAATAATATGCATTTCGAGAAAATGCCTCCATTTCTCGCCAATTTATCCTTTATTTAGCAGCTGTTGATACGTAAAAGCACAGTTGCTCTATACATACATACATTAAATGGCATACTTGCGTCTAAAGGACATGCAGTTTCTGTACCACAAAATTTGCAAATTTTCACACATTTAGTACTTCTGCCTGAAGAAGTTGGATTTCTTGTTCTAAAGACAAAAGACTGCAATTCTAAAAGATACATTGCCAGTCGTGTAAAAGTTCATCAGGCCCTTGAAGAGTTGATTTTTGGTCTACCTAAATTCCCAGCTAATAGTTGTTGGACACTATACTCTGGAAGGGACCACATTTCTGGGATCCAACTTAAAGGAAAATACTTCAACCAAATACCTAAGTACCTAATTTATTTTGATGTTACTATTTGTGAAGAACGTCTTCAGTCTATTCCAGAAAATCCTAATGAAATGTACAACATGTCATCAATTGATTTGCAAGGTGGTGATGATTGCAGCGATATTGAGGATCTTGGTCCTGCTAAAGATCAAACAAAGCTGCAGTAGAAGGTACTGATGAATCAATTTTTTTTCCAGAGAGTCAGTCGCAGTCTATATCTAGTCAAAGTTCTGACATAAGTTTCAATTTAGGAAGACAATTGATGAGGGATATTGCCATGCAACAACAGACACGTTTACTTAATACTGATGTAGATGCAGCTGTTTTCTCTGATGGAGGAGATACTTATGACTGGTATGGAGATGCAATGAATGTCTTGCTTGGTATTAATCAACAAGCTATTGATGAAGGTTGTACGTGGTTGGATTCAACAATGTTGCAAGTGGAACGTAAAGGTATTACATCACAATTATTCAAACTTCCAGATGTGAATCCACTTTGTGCCAATGAGAAGCAGCGTTTAATTATCTACATGAACATGAGACCATTGCTACAACTAGCTAAATCAGAAATAGACATGCATTCTGTATGTGAGCGCCTCTTAATTCAAGGATGTGCTGGCACAGGTAAAAGCCATGTGATTAAGATCATTACTCGCTTAACACATAGACTTTTTAGATTGAACTATTCTGTATTAAATCTTGCTCCAACTGGCACTACATCTGTTCTTATTCCTGATGGTCATACTGTTCAATCTATTGTTAGTGTTCCTCGAGGAAAGCTTAAGAAAGATGCTGTATCGATGAATGATAGACCAATGAGCAATAAAGATGTAAATAAAATAAAAAGTTGTACAGTAAACGAAAAGGATGAACTGGTACTAAGATGTATTAATCCAGATGAATATGGGATGTATGGGCAGGACCTCATTGCATGGTTTAATCAACGATTTACAGAATTGTCTCAAATTATTTACCCTAATGTTCAATCTGGTATATTTGGTTCTGTTCCATGTTTTAATCTATTTGGTGAATTATACCAACTTAATCCTATCGGAGACTATTTACTATATAAACCTCCTCTTGCAGGTGCCAAACCAAGTACTATGGCTGATTATTTTGTTTATAAGCAATTTACTCGTGTTATAATTTTAGATAAAGTCCTTAGACAAGATCCTTATCAACATATTAGAATTGGTGAAGTTTGTGAGAAAGACTGGCATTTTGTAAATAGCAGGGCCTTGTGTAGATTTACTCATCAAGAAAGAGTATCTTTTGATTCAAGCAATCATTCTCTTATATGGCTCACTGAGACCTGGGTTGATGCACACAAACATAGTCATGAAGTTATCTCTTCTTTGAACGTCCCAGTTGCTGTCATTCCAAGTATAGGTAATGGTGCACACCATAAAACGAAGCAAGATATGGGTCAAATTCCCCGTCAATGTATAGTATGTAAAGGTTGTAGAGTTATTCTAACTCACAATCAAGGGTCTTTGACTTGTGCAAAACTTAACAATGGAGCTATTGGGACTGTAATTTCTATTGTTTATGAGCAAGGTAAACGACCACCTGAATTCCCCTTGTATATTGTTGTCGATTTTAAGAAATATCAGGGCCCAGCATGGATTGACTCTCACCCCACATGGGTTCCAATTACCAAAATGACTGTTAGATGTGACGATAACTGCTGTTAGCGAAAAGGATTTCCTCTAATTTCTAGTTATGGAATTATAATTAACAAATCCAGAGGTATGAGTATTGGAGATGGTGAAATTTTAACACATGCAGTTATTAAACTTAATGACAATATTAATATGGAGGAATTAAATCTCGGCATTGCATATACTGCATTGTCTAGAGTATGTGCCACCAAAAATTTATCTCTTGCTGAGCCAATATCATATGACAGACTTTCATATGTAAACAATCATCCTCATGCAAAAGCGGAAAATAGAGGAGAAAAGGTTAATCGCTTTGTCAGAAGAAACATGCACAAAACACCCATGTTCAGAGAAAGACTACAATCAATTGGTGATGGATATTGATAATTATTGTCAAGATGGCATTATGGACAGCACTGTCAGTGAACATTCCTGAATTCATTATTAACTTTTTATGAGTCATTGAGTGTCAGTATTTTGATGAGAAATTTTCTGTCCTTTACATTTCATGGAAACTGACCTATTTTTCAATAATTTATATCGTGTCCTTGATATGACACATCACATAAAAACTGCCCATTTTTCAACTACTCTCTGCTCTCTAATAGACTAGTAGAATAATAACCGTTTATTGCAAACATGAGTCAAATAAAGCCTTGATAGTGCTATTGCTTGGAACCTTCTGTCAAAATTAATAAGCGGGTGGGTTAGAATAAGAATGTTCTGGGTGGAATTTTTTTCATAAATTAATAAACGGGGGAGGACGTCTATTAGAGAGCATAGAGTAAGCTTTTCTCAAAATTGGAAATATACTACTCCACTCATGATACATGTTGCTATTTTGTGCGTGGTGATCAAGGGAGAGTATTAAGATAAGGTCTAAAGTTATGAGTGTTTAGACTCTGAATGCACACCGTTTATATGCAAGGTGGAGCTTTTTTTGCGGTTTTTAAAAGAGATTTCAATCCATCAAAAATTAATTGAATCAGAGATTTATTTGTTTATAAATCAAGTTTCTTGATACTGAGATTAATTCATTTTGATGATTTGCAGTGTTACAGGTACTTGAGGGTCAAACAGTGGGGGTCAGAATGTCAGTCCTTGCAATTAGAAAGAATTGACTTTAATACACAGTATATGACCTGAGTTTAACTTATAAATCACCTTTCTCATTTTTTCTTGGATTCGTTCCTCGGAATTATGGATTTTTAAGTGTATGTGACTGAAATTGTATGAAGAAATTCGTTTTTCTCCATAAAGGCTTTTTAGCAATTTATTTGGGTAGCGAAAAATAGTTTTCTTTTTTCTTTCTTTTTCCTTTTTCCATGAGAGTGTAATTTGATCAATTCATTATGTGTCACCTGGACGTTGTAAAAACTTAAATCTACTCATGGCCATCTATAGATATGGCTTTATTCTATGCCGACAGAAAACTTTAATTGACTAACTAAATTTCTTTTTTAAATATAAACTTTTGGTTTTGTATGTACAGAAGACACAGTTTACTACACATTCGTAAAAAAACGAAACAAAAATTCCAAGGGATTTCGCTTTCCCTCGTATTTACAAAAAGGTCAAAATACGGTGAAATAATATTTAAAATTATAATTCATTGAATATAGGGATCAATGATTAAGTGGAGTATGAAAATTTTAATAAATTTTGATTGAATTATTCTTGAGATAAGAGGAAAAAACTGCTTTTCCCCGTTTCATAATTTTTACAGGTTAATTACTAGTTAGCAAGTACTATAAGTTTTATCTCCTCCAACTGCTTACATTACAGAAATTAATACAAAAAAGGTTTGAGTGATCCAAGCAGCCTATTCATTGCATATAAGTTACTATACAATTCTATATTATCCTTTAGTTTTGAACAATACTAATATATCATGTATGTCAAATAATGTCTTTTGCTGCTATAAGTTTTTTAAATTGCGTTGGTAAAAGCTTAATTCTGAGATAAAATATACCGACTCTTGTACGTTAAACATTTGATTTAAATCGCGAGATGTTTTACATTGGTAAAATGCAAAACAGTTAATTTAGCGTCTCACGTGTAATGTCAGCCATACAATTCTTATACATAAAATAGTGTCGTTACATTTCTTGGTAATTATCTCTTTTGTAATTATGCATTTTATAAATCTTTATGTTTCTCTTAGTATAAATTCAGCTTTAAATTAAGAACTAAGGTACCGACTCTAAATCGATGAATTCACTTTTTGCTAAATATTCCAAGAAGAATAAAATTTAGATGTTCATTAAAACGTGCAATTTTGCAATTTTGTATCATATTTTTGTGATTTTCAGGGGTCAATAAGCCCGAAACTACTTTTAGTTTTGACTCGGCATATAGATTTTGCCTCTGAAATGTAATAACTAGCCTTTAGAAATGTCGGGAACCCTTAAAACCCGAAAATCTGTCGGCATAGAATAAGGCCATATCTATGGCCATGACTCTACTGTATTTTAGTCTTCTACTTTGTACGAATAAAATGTTGATTTGGTTTTTAGATCATTAAAGGTGACTGAATCATCTGAATCATCTGACATTTTGTCATGCAAAAGATTTAATAATTGAAATAAGTTAATCATTTGTTTTATGAAAGTCGAGTAGAATAAATGATGTGTATAGGCCAAATCATTCTAATTTCAACTTTCATAAAAGTTACCAGAAATTTACACACCTATTTTAGTATTCCACAAAAAAAACTTTGTTGGGGAAATAAAGGCAGAAAATCCAATACTATTGAACAAGCTCTCTAAATCACTAAAAATTTTGATGATTCTTTTAAAACTACTGCGGCAACATTTTGCAATCATATGTATGCGTGAAAGTAAATACCTTTTCTTCTTTTTTCCCTTAAAAAGGATGTACACAAATGGTTCACTAAACTCTATCTAACTTTGAGGTTGAAAATATAAACATTCACCATTTCATTATCAACATCATGAACTGGAGAAGTTCAATTTCAATTTTTTTCAACTGATAACATTTTCTTGAAAAATACCTGGTCAAAACACCCTAAAAAGAGGCATATATCGCTAAAACTTTCTGTATGTCCAGAAAGGTGGGTTAAAATTACAGTAAAATTAAAAGGGGAGTCGACTCCCTTAAAACAAAGGAATGATTAATACGGGAGCACAGGAAAATACTCCGCTAAACACATGGAAAAGGGCTAAAAAGGGCATATAAAAAACCATGAGTGATAACTACAAAAGTCATGATTACAAATGCGTCAATATTCCAAGCCTTAAGACTATATGCTTTATGGTTTTTATGTTCTTGAAATCTGACGGCAATATATTCGGCCGTATTATAGTCGGCCATGTCACAAAAGCCAAAAGAAAATACGGAAAGTACCGACCCGCTGATCTTTGAGACTCCGGTGCCCTTATCAAATTCGGTCAGAACAAAACTATCCATGCAACATTTTCATGATCGGTGTTAAATGGTAACGTATTAAAGAGAAGTATCAAGTTATATGAATTAGACGTATTTCTTCTTTAAATAAACAAATGCATTTACAACCGAACAAAAAACAATACACCATACTATACGAATCAATATAAAACATTTATTCATGCAGAGTTGCCTTATGGCCATAGAAAATCTTATAAAACATTTAATTCAATCGGGGGTTTTTTCTTTGTGGTATTTTATGATTTGGAAATTATTTTTGCAGAATTTGTTGATGTGGATCTTCAGAACAGAGAAAGGGGAACCTCGGCAGTATTTCATAGCATCATATACCAACTCACTATTTTAGTTTCAACAAAATACAGTGCAAATTGATAATAGAAACATATTATAGAATAACGCATAACCAAGCATAAAAAAGTACAATTGATAAAAGTAGCAAAATATATCCTCCGAACCCCTAAAAAAAATGAAATGCCTCGAAAAAATATACTCCAAAATTAGAAAATAGTTCGTTAGGAAAATATAAAAAAATGAAATAAACTTCTCGATAATAGATAACATATCGATAACATATCGAGACATTTTTCCTCAAACACACTCACTTGTACTGTACACTGACTGGATGGAATATATTCCTAAAAAAGCTAAATCACAAAATATTTTCAAATTATGTCCTTCATAGGTGCAACCAACAAAAATTGAAATTTTACCCCTAGAAAATACGGAGTTTGTACATTCATTTTACCAAGGACACGCACTCACCGTAATAAGTACCGATTTTATACGGGCGTGCGTTGCTAAGAAAGTTTTTTTGCTGAAAATCGGCAATATAAACATTATAAACTCGGATAAATTACTTTTTCATTTTGGCAAAGATTTCATTATTTTTTATAATATCACCTAACTAAAATGAAAGATTGTTTATTTTGATTTCGTCAACAATTTAGCAGCATCAGTATCCATGTACCAATGAACAGTTCCGTCCACTGGTTTCACTAACGAAACTGGAACTTCGTTTGTCGGCTCTTCTTCAGTGGCCCGACGAATATTCTCTGCTTTACTTCCTCCCATCGCAATGAAAACGATTTCTTTCGTGTTATTGACGACACCAAGAGTGAAGGTGATTCTTTCTGGGGGAGGTTTAGGAGAGTCATTCAGCGATGCAACCCATTTCTCTTTCTCCGCTAATAAAGCATGATTAGGAAACAGCGAGCAAGTGTGGCCATCAGGTCCCATTCCTAAAATCAATACGTCGAAACGAGGTAACGAATCTCCGAACACGGCATGTAAATCTTTCTGATAAGATGACGCTGCGTCGACAACATTTCCTGTCGAATAGTCCAACTTATAGACGTTGTTTTGGTCGATGTCGGGAATTTTAGACAACAATCCATCGTGTATGGCTAAATAGTTGCTGTCGGCGTGCGTCAATTCGACGAAACGTTCGTCACAAAAGAAGACTATCCATTTCGAAAAATCAACTTCGTTCTTGAATTTCTCCATGTTCATGCATGTACAGACGCTTGTTGCAGCGCTACCGCCGGAAAACCCTACGGTGAATCGTCCGCTTTCGGCGATAGCTTTCTTAGACGTGTCCACGAGAAACTGTCCGAATTCTTCGTGAAGTGCATCTTTGGATGGGAAAGTATGAAGCATTTTGTTGGTTTGATCTGAAAGACACTAAGAATGCATGACATGTAATAGTCTACAATACACATGGAAACATGGGTATCAGGTGATAATTCAGAGATACATCGTGAATTATTACAATTGCGACACCCCAGGTAACTTCTTTCATTATCAGTCAATCGTAAAATGCGAATACAAAAAGTTTCGGAAAAGTCCTCCCTCGAATGTTATATCGCATTTTTTTTTTTTTTTTTTGGGGATTAATTCATAGGCTTGATGATTCAGCTTCAGAGAATTATTAAAAACGGCATGTCTTTATTAACGCCAATGTTTCCCAATAATTGGTAAGACAAACGAAATAGTGCGTTTAATGACCTAATAGAATATTTGAGTAATGGAAGATTATATTGCTATAGGAATTGAAAATACGAAATCTTTTCTGAAAGAAACTCTCCACTAAGTTAAAAACCGCAAAGCTTTTCAGTTTCAATGAAAATCTTGATATGAAACAATAATTTTTCTTGAAAAAAGTGGTTTGTAAAAAAAAACTTTTGTGACCAGGCATTGCTTTAGATTCTATAGCTTATATCAATACATTGAGTGAGTTGATTCAAGTTCACAGGTTAATAGTGTAAAATCCCAGGTACATTAATGCCTTAGATGACTTCTATCAAGATTTAAGTTCTTATTACATCCCCGGTTTCTCATAACAAAAGGCCTTAAACTATCATTTTTAATTCCAGAAGCAATCATTCAGGGGAAATAATTTAGATCATATTCTAAAGTTTTCAAAACGAATCTAAGTCATGGTTATGGTGGAACATATTAGGGCGTACAGACAATGACATTGCTAAAGCTTTGCTTGCAGAAGATCATTTCGCGAATATTTTAAAATGAGATCCCAAAAATAAGATTTTTTACACAAAAATGAATCAGGTCAGGCTGTTCCCAAGTGTTTTTAAGCTAATAAAGAAAATTATGAAGAAATAAAACAAAAGAAAGCTCCTAAGAGCTTTGATTCCCATGAAATTATCATAATTAAAAACGTCGCAATTTTCAATGTGAGAAAATAGGGTTATCTTTTTGATAAATAATGGTCGGTCAAGTCTGCTTTTTTGTTAACATGATGAACTTAGGTAGGTGGGTAATGATGGACAACAAGATCTATTTTACAGCAGCTTCTAAAATGATTTCCTATGTCCAAGATATTAATCCATTTCTGGAGTACCCAAAGATAAATAACAAGATAAAATCAAAAATAATTTTCAAAAGCTGCTGGTTGAAAGACCTAAAAGCACTAAGATAACATCTTGTATGCAAAGAAGAAAAGACAATATACTATAAATGTTACACTGGTCTTTTCAATTTGGACACTGTACTAGTATCAAAACAGATGGACCTAAAGAACGTTATCATACTTAAAAAGAACATCTGCGATACAGTTCGACTGATTCATACCAGTAGGTCAAAACTTAAAATGAAATACGATACATATTCTCATTGCAACGCAACACAAGAAAAACATTTTTGAAAAGAACAAATTAAATAAATAAAAAAGGCAGTAGAAAAAAGTATGAATAATTGATGTTTCTGATCAGAAAACCAGTTAAGATACTATTTTCGACAAATACAACAATAAGGAACATTGAAAAGATCATACAAGTCAAGAAAAATACTTTTTCATTTAACAGTACCATACCTTACACATACCTCTGTGTACTGTATTTTGTATTATATTAGAAACGAGTTATTGCCCCTTATCATAACAAATTCTCAAAAGACCTCTTATGTAATATGCAATAGCATTTTCATAAGCAAATTTGGCCAGTACTCAAATTGCTAATTTCTCATGGAAAAGTTGAAACTAAAGTTGCTAAAAGGAATACATTTTAGTTGCTCAAAATACCAATACGAGTTTCTTATCTTTTCTCCAGTTGCTTGATAAAAAGATAATCGTATCAACCTCAAAATAAATCCTTGAATAATATTAATTAAGGACACTCTTATAAACTCACTATGTTAAAAACCAGTTCCTTCGTTATATGTGAAAAAATTATTTGAAGTGTTTAACATTATTATATAACTGGGAGTTATTAATCAAATTGCATGCATGAAACTATTCAAAATATGCAGTGTGTTTATTAAGTCTAAGTATGGAATTGTTTAACTGAATAGAAGGCTATTAATACAGTGCAGGTACTACATAAACATATTATAGTATAACGGTCGAACTGATTACTTAAACGTAAACGGTCCAGGGAAGGTAATACAGTAGAAAATATCAATGTGCCTATGAAGTTAAGAACTGCTTATGAAAGGGTTATCCATTATGCTATACTTTCAAAATGGCTCATTTTGTTGCCTTTCTTCGTAAGTTTCAAAGATTAAACATTGATCATAAAGATGATATTTTGTTGAAATGGATGGTATCTCTTGCCACTAAAAAAGGATTGTATAACAGCACTTCCATCTTTGAGACGAGAATGGTAATATTCAAAGAAAGGTCCTGAAGATTGTTCGAAAATTAATAAATGTTTTATGCACTTTTATTGGCTGTCCCTATATTAAGCTAACATTCTCAAAAATCGTGTATTTTCTATTAGAAGACTTAATGAAAATACAACAAGACATGTAAAACAATATGACTAAAATAGCATAAAGGTATTTGCAAAGATAATCGACTACTTTCGGCCAGAGCGCCTTTTTCTTTATGAACCTAAAATGTCATGACCCTGCAGGAAATATTTCATGCCAAACAGATAAAAAAAAGCACATTTTTCCTTGTGTTTATCAAATAACACTTCCAGTTTTAGCTAAACTAGTAAAACCGATCTGATTTGATCAAAATATTCAGTGTGCAATGCAAGTGAGCTCAGAGCATTATCTGCAGTGAAACCACCTCACTGCAGTCCTCGAGAATCTTACAACTTTCCGAAAATGACAGGGCTGCGGAGCCGCGCCGCGGATGTGCAGGTAAAATTCTCGAGCTCTGCCTCACTGAGAACAAATTGTTAACTGTACAAGTCATTTTACAACGTGCTAGCCTAAATGTGCAACTTTCACTGATCAGTTAATACAGGAAGTGCTAATATGTAATACGTTACCAACAGATTTACCTATAAAGTAAATTTCATCCAAAGCTGCACAAACAATTAAATAGAATTTGACAGAATGACTTTGTATAGATATAAAGATCCCCTTTAGAGCCAAAAGATTGGAAGTATTGACACCTAGATTATAGGGATACAATCGAAATCATACTTTCAATGTTAATGAAGATAACATTCATAGTGTCCTAGGGGGTCACAACCCCCACCTAGAAAAGTAAACCCCTACCTACAAGGATAACC
>JAUKPT010003523.1:0-11971 GCA_032273505.1 Nanomia bijuga | reverse complement strand
ATTTAGGGGTGTTCGCAACAAAATCAGCCAACGGCACCAATTTTTTTGGATTCCCCATATTCAAATTAATTAAAATCTCTCGCCATAAAAATGTATACAAACTCAACTTAGAGCCTAGGGTATTATGGTGTTGCCAATCAAAAAAGTCGGAAGTTGCAAACAGGGGTAAAAAAGGGAAAACATTTCTAAGTGAACTTATGCGTCAAAGTCAGCCTCCAGTCTAAAACTGTATTTCGTGCACATTTTGTTATTTTTAATAGAATTGTTCGCGTAACAGCAATATTAGCATGTCAAGATAATCGATATTTTAGAAATAGGGCATTATTAGTTGTGCAATAAAACGTTTTAATCACTGTATTAAACGTCCTCTACGGGGCAGCCACACGGCCCCTGCTTTACCCCGACCAGGCCACCACTGAATCAGACTAAATTATAACGCTAAATTAAAGACTAAACTAAGACTAAATTTTAAGACTACATCAGACTAAATTAAGTTTAAGGCCATCTTTAAAAAATATGTCTCAATAAATTGATCATATGCAAAAACGAGTGTCTTCATAAAGACACTGTATGCAATAATATTCCTTTTGAAAAATGTTATCCATTCGTGTGTTTTTTTTTCGCGCGCAATGTCAAATCGACTGCTCAATTTATTTACGCTCATCATCTGTCTGTTTTCACTTTTAGGTAATTTTTCGCGGAAAAATTTAAAAGAGATGGGCGGAAAAACTATCGAAGTCAGGTCACGTGGCTAAATAAACTTTACCTCCTACGCCAGGCTACCATTTTAATTTTTTTATTTTAGGTTCTGTAAACAAATGATGATTTTTATTCTTATCATCGCCTTAACTATTTCTACACGACCATATTTACTACGAAGTAGTTTATTTTTGTGTTGTGGATTGCGTGTATTACTTTTAACGATAAGTATAATGTGTGATAGTTCTCGACATAAAGACCTTACTTTATGAATGAAAAACGATCAGCGCGGTGTTTTGCGATAAGCGCGTAAATTTTGAAATCCAATCGTTTATCCACACCCGTTCTAAACCAATGAAATGCTATTAAAAACAAAAGGATATCTAGGAGGAGAGTCGGGTATATTGCATCACATAAGTGAATCCGTCTTTTGGGGAATTTTACGTTAAAATTAATTAACGATAGAATGTTGCTTTAAGAAAAGTTATACTCTTAAACTACCGTCAGTTAGGGTAGTGCCGATTAGTTGAATCAGTAGATGCCAGTTGCCAGTGTTCGACTTGGAAATTGCTATACAGCATCAAGGTAGACGAGAGTATTTGCAATGGGCATGCGCGTTGAACTCAAATTTTTTTTAATTATGATACACAATTATTTAGCAAATCCACATCGATTCAAAGTTTTGTCCATGGAAGGAAATTAAACTCCTGTAAAGATTCCAATATCTTTTTTAAATCTTGAATTATTTGAATTTTTTATTAAAAATTCTCCCATTAATCGTTTTTTTGATGATTTGTAGTTTGCTTAAATTCTCATATGCGATGTCATGCGTATATATTTTGGCCAAAAGCGCGCTCCTCCCGGGGAATGAATTAAATCAAATCATAAAAAAGGGGAGAAATAAGTGATTTCTCATGATTTCTATTGTTTCGGACCCTAAAACAAGTAAGAATTTTGATTAGAGAAAAAATTCAAAAATTCGGCAAAATATTTACCCTTGGGGTGTGATGTGAGTGGGCTACTGTCAGAAATATTCCTTTGGTCAGCTCCTGAAATCAAATGATTTTTGTATGTTTTAATATAATTTCATACTGATGATTCTCAAATCGACCCAAAATGTGTAACTGAAGGAAGAAGAAACATCAAACCTGAGAAAACCTGAGAACAATTCAAATTCCAGAGATTCTGGATCTGACCTTTTGGCGCCGAAACTCTTTGCAACGGCGTCTTTGCTTAGTACTCCGTGACAGAATACCCGCATTGAGTTTGTCGAGAGGCATGAAAAAAAGTAAGAATAGTAAAAAGAGACTGAGAGAAAAATGTTTTGAAAAATCAGTACAACACAATTCTTTATAAACAAAGGTGATTTCTTCGCTATCAATTTCACCCTCCACCACATGTATTACCAAAATTATAAGAAAGAAAGGAATGTTTGTAGTACCTTCTGTTCCTTGATGTGGTTTACATAGTATTTTTCTTCTACTTAATCATTATAACAATAAATTATCTTCCAATGAGTCACAGCCAGAAAAGTTGACAATGTTTTGGCATTTATAATAAGCAATGCGGGATAATGATATCCCTGAAATTAATGATTTGTTTAATTTTTCATTTTGAGTAAATTAAGAATTTTAAAAACTTAAGTTTGCAAACGCGATTATTTGTGTTAAACTAACACTAATAAAAATTATTTAATCGACAAATCATGGTTCAACAACTTCCATCACGATACTTAGATCATGAGAATTTAGTTAACGAGTTAAAGACACTTGAAGATTTTAATCCACAAGAGAGATTGGATCATGCCAGGAAACGTAGGAAAGATCAACTCGCAAGTTACAGTTTAAGAAAAAGTAATGACCCTGAAAACACTCAATTAACTCAAGCCAGTCACGATAAAAATATCCATTTTCAACCAAATATCACGTTTATTGAAGCGTCTGCTCGAAATGATGCTGATGAAGTCGAAAAATTAATAACAGTTGACAATTTGTGTCCTGATTTACAAAAGGAAGATGGACTTAGTGCATTGCATCAGGCTGTCATCGAGGACTGTGCTGATGTAGTTTTAGTTCTTGTACAAAATGGTGCTGATTTGAATATAAAAGATGCAGACTTATGGACTCCTTTACATGCTGCTGTTGCATGCGGTAATTATGATCTTGCAAAATTTCTTATCGAGAATGGTGCAAGTCTAATTGAAATAAATACTGATGGTAATATGCCAATCGATCTTGTTGAAGATAATGAAGATATTGAAATGCTCCTTGATAATAGTATGGTAGACCTTGGATTTACTGAGGAAACTCTTGAAGATATAAGGTCTGTCATTCCAAATCAAATGTTAGAAGATTTACGAGTGTGTCGTGATAATAACGAAGACCTCGATGTCAAGGGTGCACATGGAGAAACAGCATGCCATATTGCATGTGCAAACGGTTATTTAGAAGTTCTTGATTTTTTGTTAGACAATGGAGCTAAATTTGATATTGGTGATGAAGATGATTGGCAACCGATTCATGCAGCTGCTTGTTGGGGCCACGATAGAATTATAGAAGTGCTAGTTGGTGCTGGTGCTGACTTGGAAGCTCGAACAAAAGATGGTGAGACTCCGTATGATTTAACTGAAGATGAAGATATGCAGGAAATGCTTATTGAACTCAAAGAGACTGGTAGCAAATTGACTCCTAAAGTAAAGAGAAGTCAAAGTAATAGTTCGAGAACATTATCTGTTAGACGCTCAAGTATTGTTGAGAAACGTCAAACATCAATAAATGATGCAAAACATGAGGCAAGTCTAAGAGCTACCCCCATTGATATAAATGACAAGACAGAAGATGATCAGGATAATTCTGATTCAGAGAGCAATAATATTACAAATGGAAATACATCTGATTCAGAGAAAGATAATATGACAAACAGTGAAGATGCAGAAGAAAAAGAAAGTAATCAGGAAAGCTCTCCAATTGAGCAAAAAGAGCAGCTTAAGGAAGACAACGAAGCCTTAAGTGACAGTATATTAGACTCAACAACAGACAACTGTGTTGTTACGATAAATTCTGTCGAAGAGAAAGTAGAATGTGAAATAAATACTGAGCATGAAAAGACTGAGATAGTTCAGGAAACAAATAACATAACAAATGTAAATGCAAATCATAACACAACTGAACATTCTAGGGATGAAAATAAAGTTGAAATAGAAATCGCTCCTCAAGCTGTTCAAAGTCATAATACTGCAGCAAAAAAAGAAAATAATCATAAATTTAATGATTCTAATGATTCAACAGTAAAGAAAAAGTGTTGTGTGATTTTGTGATTGTTTTATTTTCAGAATATGGTTTTCCGACAATGATCAACAACATACAAAATTAACAATCAATTTTTTGTTTAACAAAAGATGTATGTTGTGAGCGTAATATTCTGTCCCAGTGTACAATCATTGATTGCTTTATTTTTTTAGTTATTTTTAAATAGTAGAGGTTTATACAAATTGTAAAAGCAAAACATGTTCATCAATCAATCTAACTAAGGTTTTAAGATTCAAAAATGTTTTGAGATAAGGGGTGTTGTTTTTCAAGTGTAAAAAAAGTTTAACAAGCAAGTTTAATAAGCATGTTTTCTTTTTTAAGACGGGACATCTTATCTTTAGGGGAGGGGGAGTGGGGTTAGAGTAACTTATTATTTATCTCTCAATGAAAACATGTTCAATTCAAAGGATTTCAAAGGTAATTTTACAAATTATTTGAATCTGTTAGTATTTTTTTTATTCACAGACATGTTTATCATACTTAAAGCCCTGGCTCGAAAATATCTTTATTTACAAATATCTAAGTAAAAAGTGTAAAGATTTGAATGAATATTCCATTCACATCAAATATCAACAAATTAAATTACTGTTCAGTATAAAGATAAAAAATTTTTGTTTACTTTTATGGTAGAATTCAATTTTTGAAAAGACTTCTAGTAGAGCCAATGATTTAGATGTTTAAAGTTTGTTTTTATTACAGCATGAATCTGTTACACTAGAGAGATTTTTTCCATAGTAACTTTGTTTTTAGAAATATTTATATTTTTCATATTGATTGTTAACTTGAGTTGTCTCTGGTATTCTATTTCATGGACACTTTGAGTACGTTTACATGAAGACAAGTTGAATAATTACAGGTTTACTACAGTGAAAATTTACAGTACAACATTGAAACTATTTTTTTCACTTGTTATTCATGTAAATGCACCCTTATTTAATTAAAGAGTTGTTTTATCATTGCTTTCTAAACATTTTATAAATGTTTCAATTGAACATAATTGATATTGATATTGCAACAACCAAAAACCTGATCTAAATCACTCCAAGATATATTAATATGAATCCCCCTTCTAATGCCTATTACAGACAGCTTTTGTCTTTTCTATTTTTCTGTTTGACAAATTTTGTTTGAAAATTTTGTTACTTAAAGTCAAACCAATTTTACTGAAAGGAAAATAGATGACAATCAATGAGTATGGGGATCTTTGTAGCTTGGTTAAGTTTGTCAAATTAAAGATAAATTTGCTGTTTGATTGGTTGATTCAAAATTGCCATTATTTGTTGAGTTTTCAAAAATCAAAATTTTGAAAATATTTATTAGTGAACCAATTGGAATGTATTTTCTGTCCAATTAAAAAAAAATTACCAATAATTTGTAGACAAGTTGATATTCCCTTTTTTGATTCAAGTCGATCATAATGATAAAACAACTTTTTCAAAATGTAATTGTTTTTGTATCAATTCGTAAGTTTTTTTAGCTGTCATTTACATTTACATACATTGGGTAAATCAACGTAAAAAGACACTTATATATGAAGATATTCTTTCAGAAATATCTTTTTTTGTTGTAATTACGAAATCCTTAGAAAGGAATTTTTGGGAAACAAACGCGCTTTTTGTTTTCCTTTTCTTTGTACTTTATGATCTGAAAAGATGTTCCAGTCATTCTTTAAATAAAACCAATGTATATTTTCTTTTAATAACAAAAAGGAAAACCAATATAGATTACTTAGTTTTGATTTGTTCTTGTGGAATTTATGTCAGCCCTGCTTTCAAATCACCCATAAAATCAAAGAAAAACACTCTAAAACAGAGAAGACTCTTGTTCAGTATTTTGCTGCTTGCAGTATCTTGGACTTAAATGTAGGTAGTACCTTTAACATTTTACTCTGAAATTTAAAGGTAGTACTTTCATAATTGGTTTCTTCTTCTTTTCCAGAGAAATAAATAATTCATTTAATTCTTTGCTAAAATTGACCATTATATAATTTAATTTAAAATTTTGGGTGAGTTGTCTATCCTACCTGTCTAATAGTCTTAATGCATAAAATTAGATTTTAAGGGGGTTGTACTCTTTCAGGGTTGTCTTTAACGCAATTTAACTCTAACACTCTCTTTACTTTGAACTATATATTTCGCACTTTTGTGCCTCTAATAGAGTAATTGGGAGTAAGACAGTATCATCTCGTAACACAGGGCAGCATGGTAAGGAGAGAAGGAGGACACAAAAACTTATGCAAAAATAGGGAAAAAATAAAACTTACAAGAATCATTATGAATATAATTAAATAGATCAATCAACTAAATATTATAATACCCTGGGGGAGGAGGGGCGGTGGGCTGGTGTCAAGAGTACTAAGTAAGAAATAACTATTTTTTTATGATTAAAAAGGACCACAAAGACTACATGGTGGGTGGTGAGTGGGCCCCTAACAAAAAATTTTCCGGAATCATCCCCTGAAAACGTGCATGAACATCAAATAAATAAATAAAAAAAAAATTGAAAAAAATGTGCAGACATACCAATCTCCACTAGGTACCAGAATTCAGGTAGGAGCCACTTATGGTATTATGTAGTGACCCAATACGATTCTTTAAAAATATAATCAAAGATTTTCTGGTCTAGCCATGAGGTATGTTTGTTCTTTTGTAGGCAGTTTAGGGGACACAAATAGGCTGGTATATCTTAATGTGTGAAGTTAAACTACAAATTCTTAATTCTTAATTGCAATTGGGAATTTCTAGCAAAGTAGAACAAGACTGTTTGGGGCTTGTTCTGAAGGCCCACAATAGGGTCTAGGGTTCCAGGGGTGGTTTTTTAGCATTTGTGACTTAAAAAACATAGTTTCATAGTCACTACTCACTTATATAACAACAGTAAGTTTAATCTACCAACTTTTTTTTAAAGAGACCTAAGTTCTCATTACTTTATGATGTAATTTTGAACTAATCAAATTATTTATGCATATAATTTTTTGGGACATAATTTCCTTCTCAGTTGCAAATTGTTTTCAGTTTCGCAGTTTTTATTTCATGAACAAATGAGTTATGTGCACCTTAATTGAAAGTCCAATTGAATTTCAAGAATTTATGTTTTGAAAACCAAATTTCTTTATGCATATAATTATTTGGGACATAATTTCCTTCTCATTTGCAAATTGTTTTCAGTTCCTGCAAATGCGAAAAATTTTACATTGTGCTTTTCTGACTCAGTGACACAGAACTTTGATTAGCTTTTCATGTAGCTCCTCTAAAATGAAAGCTGAATATCTTTAAAGAAACAAAATCCTAGAAAAAAAATAGATTTTTAGTAAATTTCTCCTAAAAACTCTGAAATGACTTATTTTTCATTTTGTATACTTTAACTCATTTATAGGCAAATCCTTTCCAGTTTTTTTCAGAAATTGTCTCAGAAAATACCCTCAATTCTGTAGTATATTTTGTTTGACCACCCTTCTGATATGATCATTAGTCCAGTCATTGATATTAAGCAAACCATACCTTTTTGTCACCTACTTTTCATGCTCAATCCAGCTATCTAATCCATTTTTGAATCTGAATATTTTAAAAATGCACTTATTTCTAGGGTGCCCTTTTTATACTGGAATGGACCAAAGAGCCTCCAATAATAGGGGTTCTAAGCTGAAATTTTCTTGGGACTTTATATGGTGAAAATAGACATAATGACGACGGCCTCAAAAAAAGTTTGGATATCATTTCTTCTAATCTATTCCAGGCTTACTTAAAATTAATGACTGGACTAATAATCACATCAGCAGTGTGGCCACACAAAACTTACAACAAAATTGAGGGTATTTTCAGAGACAATATCTGAGAAAGATAGGTAATTTTCAGCATTTCAGGTCAAACCAGGTCAAACGTGTAATGACTATATTTGATTGTACTTGATCCTTTTTAACTTGAAATGATTAATTAATCAAATCAAAATTCTCTTAATTAATAAACAATGCTTTCTATTTGTATTGCTCCAACACAAAACTATCGAAAGTTCAATCTACAATTGTACTGATTGTGAATTCAAGTATGGTTTAGTAATCACCGTTTCATTGATCCATGTAAGGAAATGTCTACAAGTTACATTTGTTGCAAGAAAGAGAATATTAAACCAATAAGATTCACGATGATGTAATCTACAACCAATCAAACAACAAATTTACTGATACTTTGCAGATGATTACATTATTGACTCAACCTGTAAGACTCAAAAGGTATCTTAATGTATTTCTTGAACAAGTAAGGTGATGGCTAATGTAATGTTAATTAATTAATTGTTGGTTTATATCTCAAACAAAATGGCTTTTGAGATCTCTGCGATTTAATCAATTTATATGTTAAATTCTTTTCTTTCTATTTTTCACTATGTATCTACGAAATAAATTATTGTGATTCTGATTCTGATTCTGATTGAGTAAGGTAAGGGTAAGGTATCTTTATTTCATGTTTGGTAAGTATAATTTTTTTTTACAATAGTTGCTTCTTAATTATAGAGCACTAATAAAAAACAACTTCTAAATTATGATACTGATACGACGACCGACAAGTTATGACAACACATCAAATTAAGACTTATACTCAATATGATTCTAGATGATGCATTTTTTAACCAATCAAATTAGAAATTTAGTGATAATTTATAAACAATCTCTTTTAATTGCTCATTGCTGATGGTGTTTGGCTGCTGCTTCATCTCATTATTAGTTTATTATCAGGGCAAACGTCTGATTGTTTCTAACAAGATTAGGATTAGGCTTTGAAACAGGTATCATAGTCTGTGCAAAAAGTGTAGACCAGTGGTTTTTAAAAATGCATATATCTTCTTCAATTTTCACTCTTATTTTGGCTTAACTAGGGGGGTTACTATTCATACCGTAACTTAATGAAAAATGAAACTAAAATAAAAATGAATACATTTTTGAGATCAACTAAGATAGTCAATTAAGATGAAATTAAAATGTTACGATTTGTATTCCAAATAAAGAAGTTGATTTTTTCCTTTTTCATCTTCTGGCCTTAACTTAATTGGGCATTCTATCCTGTTCTTGAGATATAACCAATACATTTCATGTCATTTTTTCTCTGTGTTGTCATTTGGGGCAAAAAGCCAAATTGCCTATTATAAACCCCCTTAAATAGTCAGAAATACAAGCCTGTATTTTTTAATAGAGAAGTCAAATTGTCTTCAAATTTGGACAAAAAAACTCATTTATCCTTTTACTTCTGATATTAAATTTTTTTCTATGTAAGTACAATTTTTTTTTATTATTTGTTTTCTGGACTCCTTTTTCATCAGACACATTTTTTTTAGATCTTAATTATCTTTGGTTTTAATTGTGTAACAAAATATCCCAATTTCTCTTTTCGTTACGGACACTCATTTCACAATAATTTCTTTTTTACTATTTTTGGACGAAAAATATTAACATAAATATAAAATCATCTATAGATGATTGTCAAATATTGCACATGATTTTTGGGTTGAGTTTTTTAAAAAACGATTTTGTTACGGACACTCATTTGATTTCGTTACGAACACTCACTATCTAATTTCTCATCAAAAAAATAATGTTTTTTTTATAGCCAGTATATCTAAGAACAAGTTTTCACTAAGCCATAAACTAAAAAAAAACATCTTTATCATGACCCTTAAAAAATGTTGTGAAGTTAGGCAGTTTTAGGCTCAAAATTTGCTACATTTTACATTTTTTTTAAATTAGCAACTGTAAATTGAATGAATCTTGAAATAAATTGGTTTGGAACATTACTTGTCCATGTATACTTATAACAGAAAAGAAGAAACCTGACATTCCTATCATTTTAAAATGTTATTCAAATATTTCATAATTCTCAAAAGTGTCATGTATTTTGAAATATGCTCATGTATTGCTGACAGGATCTTATTGATAATAGTGTGATTTCTTTTCTTATAAGAAATAAAGAGAATTATTAGAAAGGATGTTTGAGAAATGAGTTTGACCTTAATGTCGAAATGACAGGTAACTATGGGGTCCAATGTTTTTTGGTCATATTTGGTATGGTGATTACAAATATAACCGATAATCTGTGTGAATAGGAAGCTTTTGGCCATTATCAGCCTTAATTAGCCTGATTTCGGTCTGTATAGGTGGACCTATGTAAAGAGCATTTCTATAATGTTTAATTCTAAATTCGGATTAAATAGCTGGGTTTGGCATGAAAAGTTGATGAAAAAAATGGTATGGTTGCTATGTTTGAATCAAATGATCATGACTTATTAGTGTTTAAAGTTTCAAAAAACTGCTGATTCAGCGTAATTTTGCCAATTTCGCCATTTTCAACCTCAATTATTTCGAGAAGTAGAAATCCAGACAATTTTTATAAAATCAGTATTATCAGTTGTGTTGGCGGAATACAAGTTAATGGCAATGAGGTTTGAGGTGGGGATACTAAAATCCATGTGAAAATAGTAAATATTAAAATACTATATTGCAGTTGCATCTATATTTAAATAGTTTTGAGAAATATAGAATGTTATAATTTTTACTAAGACCTCCCACCTCTCGGACTTAATGCTAAGGTATTTTTTGTGTACTTTTTTCTTCTTTCCGTTTAGAAACGATTGAGAAATACACTCCTCGACAATCTAATTGATACAAAGAAATACCTTCCCCTTTTATAGTTGGTGAGAGAAATCACATAGAATTTAGAGTTTTGATTTCTAAAATTTTCTCCAACCATATTGTACAATGTAAGTTAACTATTTTAGACTATATTTTTACCAAAAGAATGTCTATAAAAGTCTATATTTTGCCTTATTTTTAGTCTATATTTGCATGGTCTTTTTAAGTTTTGGAAACACTGTCAGTACTCAGGCAGCATAAAAAAAGTAGCATAAATTTTCAAGAAACACATAAATATAATTTTTTAAGTCTTATTAATGTTTAAGTGATGCAAAAACATGATGCTGAATCGTTATGAGAATATATTATCAATCATGTTTCTGGAAATAACAATGGTTTATAATTTTTGACATAGTATTTTCTATCACCCCTTCTAGAAATGAGGGTTGGTGTGTGACTCTGCATTAAGAAAGAAGGGGTTGCCATTTAGGGGAGAGGTCTTCTAAAAAGAGGGGACTAGATGATTTTTGCTGATGGGTATATCAAAAACTGGAGAAGTTCAATTTCAAATTTTTCTATGTGAGCAGGGGTCGAAATAGACGCCAACTGCCGGCGAAAGCCAGTTCAAATCACCATTTAGCCGGCTAATAGATAGTCAATCATCTGAAAAAAACATGTAAAACCCATGTTTTCTAATATGTCGTACACTCTATTTCATAATACATAATTTCAATGAAATAAATAACACCTTTTTCTTCCTATCATACCTGCCATGAAGGAAGTTAGGAACCTACGTATTGTTACGTTGTATCTATTCATTATTTCATATCTATTATCACAGAAGTTTTTATTTAATATATTTTGATTAGTTATTGCACAGGCAGATGTAGCTGGACCTTTCATCTGTAGATTTGATAAGTTATTGTGCAGATGTAGTTGGACCCTTTGTCTTCAGATTTCCCTTTTAACTCTTAAGATTCATTTCCTGCTCGCATGATGATGTCATCAGTTCTGCACTTTAATACTGTCGGTAAAGTGGTTTTTACATAAGTTTAATATTGGTGAAAGTAATTAAATTTTAGAAACCTTCATTATTTTGATTCTTATTTATTATTTTGTTAGTATGAACAATTTTGTTTTTTAGTTTTTACATTCAGTAATAATTATGATCTTGTATGTTTTGCTTGTTCTTTGAGATTAGGCAGTGAGTTTTTATCCACCCTAGCTCTGATTTTGCTCCCCCAGCCTCTTTAGACCTTCAACCCCCCCCCATCTTCACATATTTTTTCTTCTTGTAAAGTTTAAGAAACCATTGAAATGAATAGAGTTGTTGAAAATGTAAGGTTTT
>JAUKPT010003522.1:0-11972 GCA_032273505.1 Nanomia bijuga | reverse complement strand
ATGGTCATCTGGTGAAATAACATGTGCCATTGCTATGGTACGGATTCCGCAAAGCTGTATTTTCCCGCGATGACTAAATGAGCGCCCCGAAGTTGCCGTGTTACAGCTATCTTATCGCCGTTTAGATATTTGATTTCATCATAAGAAGACTTTTCTCATTATCTTTAGAATACAAATCCCGTTTTGCACAATAATCGCACGGATATAGCTTAACTTGATCCCTTT
The DNA here is from genome assembly GCA_032273505.1 of Nanomia bijuga. Classification (NCBI taxonomy): domain Eukaryota; kingdom Metazoa; phylum Cnidaria; class Hydrozoa; order Siphonophorae; family Agalmatidae; genus Nanomia; species Nanomia bijuga. The sequence continues at coordinate 11,747 of JAUKPT010003522.1, read as the reverse complement.
ACCCTGTCAAAATTAGTTCTAAATATCTTCACGAGTTTTCAACCATTTTTTTGGCAATTGCATAAACTGCATTCTGTACATATATCAATTCACCCTGAAAATTTAGATTAAGGAATTTGGTAAATTTAACTGCACGTTAGCATGACCTGTAGTTAAGAACGCCATGATAACCATGAATTATCAAGTAGATCAAGATTGGGAGAGAAGGGAAAGAACAGACTCACTAATCCTAACAAAAATAAACAAAAAACTAATCCTTGTTGGTGGGTATTCCATCATCATCTACAAATACTACTTCAATGCGCATGCCCGAACAGAGAGCGGCAAAACCAACATTTATATGAGGAACATGCTAATGAGATCATTATTTGAACTGCATTATTCACATGTATGACATTGCCAATAAAGCAAGGTTCAATGAAGCAAGGTTACAGAGAGAATGTCAAAACAACATGTGAAGGGTAGAGTCTTGTTATAAATATTTTAGCACTATAGATATACGAAGAGAAATATATATGTGTGTATTCTAAAAAAAGAGAGAGGCAATATATCGGATTTGAAAAGGCAGATTACGGCGAAGGGGAAATTGGATTTAGATATTTTTGATAAATGTCATAAGATACTTATCTGGAGTAAATGAAAGCATTGAGAGCTTTGTATTGAAATGTGTTAATAGATAGTTTGCATATATAGTTATGACATGGACTCTTGGCTTATTTAGGCTTATCTACGCTGTATGTATTTTCCTGAGTATATAGTTGTACAAAAAATTTGTTTAAATCCCTTTTTTATACTAAGTCGACGAGATGTGTGTAAATGTTAACAGTAAAGTAAGCCGAGGTGTAGATTATGCTGTAAGAACACAAGAAGAAGGAATAAATGCAATGCTTACATTTACACAAATGAAGAAATATTATGATCTACGACATGTGTTATTTAACAAATTTAGTAGCGTAAAAAAAGTCGAATTTATTCATGTACTGACTACAGAATGGTATTAAATAATGGTAGTTGCATTGTATTACTTTTTCTGCTCGTTAACATAGATATAAAGTTAGTGTGTGTGTCTGCATTCGGGGAGAAGAAAAGTAGGGCAGCTCTCTGCTTTGAGACAGTGAATCGTGTCAGAAGAGATTTACGACTAGAACACGTCGAGGAGCTTTTAGCCGAACATTCGACGGCGACGTCGGCGACAAGCAACGATAAAGAAAAATCAGAAAATAAAGTTGCTTACTTTTCAGGGCAAGAAATTATACGTTATTCTAATATATATTTTAATATCGATATATTTACGATACAGTTTTACTTGCAATTAGAAGGCGGGCAAATTGATACAGTGCCGTTAATCAAAATATACGACCATTGCGCCATGTCGACGGCAATCACTTCGACGTCAATTGGTTTACAAGAGATGCAACCTGGAAAGGATTTGCGTATCTATTTCGAGCTATTAACTGAATCAGGAAATATTTCAAAACGTCTATCTTCTCATATTAATTTAGAAGTTCATAAATGGATGCACGTGGCGGCTGTATATGATGGTGCGAGTATGCATCTATATATAAATCATGCGAAAGTAAATGCTACTTATAAACTCAACGGCATGTTTTTATCGAATAAATTCCATAAATGCACTTCTCTCGAAATCGGTGGTGACTCTAAAAAACATATCTCATTCCGAGGTAGTATTGATGAAATTCGTCTCTGGAATATTGCAAAAACACATAAAGATATATTCGAGAATATAAGAAAAATCAGAGACAGTAATAATGACAATAACACATGGATTTTTCACGAAAGTTTTAGTACTAATCAAAAAAATAGTAGGTATTATGGGATAACGGGGAAAATACCCGAAATACAAACGCGAAAAATTGACTATAATTTAAAAGACATTAAAATTAAAATCCCGCCGTGCGGGAAAACCATATGTGACAATCCCGAAATAATCAAAAATTATCAAAATATTCGAAATATGTTGACGACAAATAAAATTATAAATTATCGACTTATTAAATTAGCGAATGACGATGGTTCGAATCCAATTGTCAAAGATGACGAAATTATAAAAAAGGACAAAGAAATTAATAGAATATATAATAAGTATAATATTACATTGAAATTAATGATACACGAGATTAGAAACACTTCTTTAAGGAATAAGACAATAGTCCTCAGGTGTTACAATCACTGCCTGGACGAATCATCTACTGCATGCAAATCTGGAAAAGATATAAGCAAATGCGATACTGGTTGTCACGATAGCCAAATAGGTAATAAAGTCTGTAACCCAGAATGTAATAGACGTTTTTATCTCAACAAAACAGCAAACCATAAGAACTGGGATGGAGGTGATTGTTGTAACCCCAAGTACACGAATATAAGTGAAACATGCTACGATATTGAATCACCTAACCGTGCATTTCTCCGTGACACTGAATTAAAAGATATTATAAATTTAGACAATAGATATCATCTTAATATTTTTCCTGTAAAATTAAAAACAAATACTTTAGGTAAAGGGACGTTTCCATGGGTGCAAGAAGTTTTTGGTAAATATGGCGGAACTATCATAAACGTTGAAAGTTTTCTCAACGAATATCCAGCGGATATAATTCATGAGTTAGGGCATAACTTTGGATTGTGGCATGTACATAAAGGAGTGAGCGAGGACAGATGTGATGGTGAATGTGTTGAAGATAAACCCTCGATGACTCATGGAGATTTATGTTCTGACACCAACCCAACACCTAAAAACAGTATATGTCAAGACGAAGTCATCGACAAATCATGTGGATTATATACAAAGTATAAAAGTACACCATACAGAAACTATATGGGATATACATCAGGTTAGTGTCAGTTTTTATCGTTCATTTCTTTCTTCCTTTATAATGTTCGGATGTTGTGAGAATGATGGATGTCCCCGCGGGTGGTAAAGGAAAAAAGCTGTCAGTGTTTGATTTATGATGCACTCATTGATTCATCAGTTTTGATTTTAGCCGGTAGCGTATAAAGGGTCGGATCGGGGTGGGTTAGAGAATTTCTCCCCATACTTTGTAATGAAATTCTAACTATAAGAAACAATGCTCTTATAGAATAAAAACCTACGAGGTACTAGCTCTCATTTACCAAAAGTAATCCGTTACAGGACCCATGAGATGAGTTGTATGGCCTGACAATGTCTCTATTAACATTTATCCTACTTGGAACTTTAAAACTGAAAGAGTCTAGTCTAGTGGCTAATCTTGTTTAATTTACAAATCATATGTCCCGACGAGGACTGAAACCCTAGTCATAGCGGTGGTAATATAACGTACTAACTCCTAGACTACCTATGTCCATATCTTTAGTTTACCCCCAAGCTTTGGGAAATTGAAAATCTGGCAACAAATGCTTTAACCCAGTTTAACAATTTATAGGGCCAACTAAGTCTTGAATTATAAAAAACTGTCTAAAAATATTGCTCTTATCAAAAATCAAAAATGAGTGTCTTTGTGAAGACACTACAGGCACTCCAGACCAACCACTGCTCATTAAGAGCTTGAGTTGCATGTTACTACATCGTCTTTAATGATACTCTTCTATAACATAAGCGTCCCCCATCCAGTTAGTATACTGATACAACAGACTTAACTGAATGAAGTTTACTTAGTGTTGGGATATCGAATGAATATCAACATTGCATTATTTACGCCTTATCTTTGGAAGTAAGCAGACATATTTTAGATAAAACACATAATTCTATCTGTATCACAACATTTAATCTGCTTCATATCTGTGAATCATATCAAAGCTGCTGATAAATTGATAAATCCAAAAAAAAATCGTTTAACAAGATTTTCTACATATTTCCCTCCATATAGATGAAAACCCGATGATTCTAATGGTGATAAGCAAAGATCTACGTGACATATCTATTTATGCAATTTCCGTTGACGGATTGACTATGTCTTAAAACCTTTTTGAGTTCTATGAAATGATGAAATTCTGCTTATGAACTTTGGAAAGTAAGATTTTTTCTTTCTATGATAATTGATCTTTCATGCGTTTTTTTCAATATTCAAGTTCTCATGGAAAGGGATTAAGGCTATTTATTTAACAGCTTTAATTCAGTGCCTGTGAATACCTGCTTACATATTTGTCTTTTTTATTTTACTATTTTGAGTAAGGAAATACAGTTTTTTTATTTACCGTTCGTGAAGATGATCAACACTATAAATTCACGTACGGAATAAAGAACTTTGACCAGTTTCTGGAGTTTGATAAGCAAAATGTTAAATTTCTCCTTTTTTCACAATCCCAAGAAAAGACAACTGTCACGAACAAATACTTTCAATTTATTCAAACTAATCCTTTCTTGATTTGTATTCCCACTTATCATTTTCAACTATTGATAATTCTCCCTATTTAAGGAAAGGCCAATTATTCTGATGCTTTTATCTATCATTCAATCCATCTTTTGTTTTTATAACCCATTCCCTAATTTTCCTACTCTATATTTTCCCATTCTGCAAAGCTTCTAAACTTTTTAGGCTATTTTAGGTTCATGTGTGACCCACTTCACGCCCCAGCAGAAAGCTCGTATGCATTGTTACATCGATCACTACTACGAAGAATGGCAAGAAGGTTCCGTCGCACCATCACCTATACCAATACCACCACGTGTGATGGCGTCATCGAAAGATAAGGTACTTATTCATTTATTAATACAATAGTTAACCAAAGTCAGGGAACCTTGGCCCTTAAAACAAGAGGTCGTTCAAATGATACGTAACGCAAAATTCAGACCTAATAACTTACCGACCAACCATCATTTCAACCATATATTTACTCCCACCACCCTATCCCCTATTATCACCTTAGCCCTATACCCACCCTATGCTATCGCCAAAAAAACAACATTAATCTAACGATTAGACATACTATGTTTGTTTCTAATCGTATGGACCTCCCTTGCAAAGTTACTCACACTCCTTAATCCCACGCATTCGAATTGTTTATGCCATAAGTTATCTTTTATCCGATATAATTCCGGGAATTTTTTTATTAACTCAAATCCGTTCAATCTCATACTTAGAGTGTGTTAGTGTGACAGGTATTTGACCATAATGAATTCATGATGCACTATAGACCTTTTTTTCTGAATAACTAAATCATCTTAATCTTAATCTTACTATAAGTAGAGAAAAATAAATTTAGCCTTTAACTTCAATATCAATAAGTGCTGGCAAAGCTCTCGGATGTATGACAGAGGTACGGACTAGTAGAGTAATAGAGTTGCACAATTGCGATAGTAATCCATTAGATAAAAATCAATTCATGACCTTAAAAAGGGTCGTATAAAGTTTATATTTTCCCATCCTTTCCCTCTCTTCTATTCTTTTCCCTTCCTTTCCCTACTCATCCCTTTACTCCTCTTCTCTTCTCATCTGTTCTCTTCCATTCCCTTCTCTTTCATTCACCTCACTTTTCTTATATTCCCTTCTCTTATATTTCCTCCCCCTCTTATCCCTTTCCATTCCTTTCCATTTTCTTGACCTGTCTTACCGTTTTTGTTATCTGAGTGAGTGCTAGAGCTGAGACTCTTAAATGTAAATTCAGTATTCCAAGAAAAATGCTCAGCGACGGCGAAAAAGCCATCATAAGCCAATATGTGCCCTTAGTGGCGTTGACTGTATAAACAGATTTACAGATCTTAATAAAGCAATCGCAGTTATTTTCAAAGAAAACAAGCTGTTTAAACAGAATATCTACTTATAAACCCAACTTTACTTATTTTTCTGTCACTAACTTGTATATAAACATGTATTCCCTTGCGATCACAAACACATTCACACGCACATTAACTAGATTTTCTTTAATCTCGTACTCAACAACAATTTTTCTCTTGGTCTACTCATTCATAGATTTCTCTGTAAATGAGCAACGTTCCTTACAACCCACATGATAGCGTCTTATGGAGTTATTAATAACTTCCTTATATACAATGCTGATGACATATAGACAAATCTGTTTATTCTCGTTGAAACTTCACCCCATGTTGCGTGATTATCCCCTTCTTGTTAGTGTATCAACAGGAGTTGATCTACAACTGCCCTCTTCTAACCACTTAAGAGACAACTAGATTAGATGATTAGAAATTTCACTGAAGCCTGAACACACTGACTTTTTTTTTTTTTGATAGTCATTTAGATGGGACGAGAATTTTAATACAATGAAAAGATTTCCTCATCAATAACTATTCAGTTAATTATGTCATGATCCTTATCCTTATTATTATCCTTCATTGAAGAACGTGGTAATTGGAACCATGCAATATTTCTGTTTTCTAAGTTGGTTATGTTTATAATGAAGATGGCGATGTAAGACGCTAAATGACTTAATAAGTTAATTCTCTTACAGCTAAATTTCAGGCTTATGGTAAAGTCTTCCCACGCAAACGAGTTGAGATCTGTCTCACAAGGTTGATAATCACAGACACATTAAATCGATCATGTGGTAGTACTTTTAGTCTTTTGTAGGGCTTACCGTAGTTTGCAAGTAATGAATTAATTAACTGCAGTGATATTGTCAGTGGCTGAATTCAATAAATGGAAAAAAAGGGGCCACAGGGGTGCATATTATGCCAGCAATTTTGAAATTGCACACATTCTTTGATAATATCTCGTGATATCTAGAGAGATTTAAGTGGCTTCAAGAACGCTCTTATACCAGTCTGGAAAAATAGGGTTTGATGTTCTTCACTTTTTGCAAATAATCCAGTATTGCTAAAGGTATACTATCGCACATATAAACATATATTGCAAATAAAATTGATATAGTTTCAAAAAGGTTTTTTTCAATAAGGGTAACAGGTTTTTTAAGTGTCGGTACAGTAAATATATATGTGTGGTGGGAGCAAAGTTCCATTTGACGCTTAAACTCCATGCCATAAAGCAGGATTGGTATTTCGACATTTTCAATTGACATCTTTAATTACACAATTTTTGTAAGGTAGTCAACTTAGGAGGGTGAGTCACTACTTACAACTCTCGCACGCTATTCAAGAAAAGTATATACAAACCCAATACAAGTTCCTCAAAATAAACTCATCCCTTGGACAAGTCCCTATTCCTCCGGGCCCAATAACATCTGTTGAATTCTTTTACACAACCCATTTTGAATTCAGGTTATTGTAACGTGGATGCCTCCCATAGGAAGTGGAAAAGAATTTGCACGACGCACATGCCACAGATGCGACTCAAACCACGGCACATTGAAGCAATATGCGTCAAAAGCATCGTCACCAAAAGATGTTGTTACGTCAGAACCGGATTATTCTCCGTCAAGGGCCGTGGGACCTCCTGACGTTTTGGAGCTATGTCGGGCCGACCCGTATGCTTGGTTACGTAAGGTGACGTGTAGCGAGCCGAATTGTTACCTGGAAGTGTCGTTTGAAAAAGTCGTCATACCAACGGCGATAAAGATTTGGGTGACGTACAATTCAAAAGATTCCATTAAAGATATCAAGTTGATCCATACAGATGGAAGCAGTACTTCTTTAGGTAAGAATTAATTTATATATTCTCTATGCCAAAAAAGGACCACTTCGGGTATGGACGGAGCACTCTATACACTAAAAATGAATTTTCAAAAAGATTTTCTTGCAAATAAATGATTTTGAGTTGATGCAATATGGGTTTACACAATAACAATCTACAGGGTGAGTGAAAAAAACAAACGCAACCCGTCTTTCAATGCGAATATCTTCGAGAAAAAAAATCGAACAAACTTTTCCTTTCAAATGAAGAAAGTATAATCATATTTCTTTGAAATAAATCAAATAATTGTTAAAATAAAATAAAATTTTCATGCAAATAATTAACATTCCTAAAAAGCATGATTTTGAGATGAAATTGATTTTTGCCGCCATTTTACAAGATATTTCAAAATTATATTTTCTTGCTATCGGTATGGATTTTTAGCCCTCAATGTTGTGAATATTTTACGAAAGACCGCATGTGTGGGTAACTTTTTGTTCTCGAGATATTGACAAAAACTGCAAAAAAAAGGTGCAAAATCTGATGAAAAATTCGAAAAATCAAACCTGCTACCATTTTAGGAGACAATTCGCTAAATTATTTTTATAAAATTGACTTAGACTTGTTGTCCTCGATGTTGTGAACATTTTCCTTGCTCTCGAGATAATTTGTCAAAAGTTCCGATTTTGGTCTAAAATTGAGAAAATAGCCCTTTTTAGACATTTTTCGTATTTCTGGCCATATTCGGGCCTCCATCTGCAGAACAATGACGTCAAGAACTTGTTTTATTCAGTTGTTACTTGTAGCATGATTGAAATTGTGATATTATATTATATTTATTTAAAAATATATATGGTGCCTTGTTAATTTAATCTTATCTCATTTTCTTTTTTCTCGACTGACCTCCACTTAAAATCAATTTTAGGGCAAATATTGATTTGTTTTAAAAATCATTTAAATTACATGTAGCCAAGTTATTACTCTTTCCGACACGATAATTAAAAATATCTAAGAACAATTTTAAAACACATTTTGAGACCTTTAATTGGTGGATTGCGTTTTTTTTCTCACCCTGTATATTATTGCGTCTATGACCTATATGTCCTATACGGCACGGATTTGTAGTTATACCTTTTTAAACAATCTTTGAGAAGTTTTGGATCAAATAAGTTTTTATATTTCAATTGTAATCTTTGCTATATAGTAATATTGAAATCCAGAACCATCTGACATTTTTAAGTAGTATAAAATGAAAATTAAACCGAAAAAATGCATTTTTCACAATATTTAGAAGAGTACAATGATTTGTCTGTACTTCGCTTATTATAGCATCTAAGGACTGATTAAATAAATTTACAAACTAACGTTATAAAGTAACAACATATATATGTATATATAATTCAGGAAAAACAACAGTTTTTAAACAAAGCAAATTGTTTCATGCCCTCATGCTAAGAGCAATCATCAGTTGTATAAAAACATTACAGACTGAAAAATCCGAATATGGCATTATTTTTTTGAAAATTCTCATCGGAAAATAGCGGAAATCCAGTTATTTCCGGTATAGGATTAAAAAAGGTATTGTTGAATAACTCGTTATCTGGGCAAGATTTGAAATCGAAACTTTGTATCTGGGCATATTGTTGGACGAAAAACTCAATTATGATACTTATTCATTTTGAGCTCTATTTCTTATCATATTGTGACGTCATCAAAGGTTTAGTCAAAGTAGTAAAAGCAAAGAATATAGCAATAATTAAGTATCTTTTATTATACCTGGTTGTATAATTAAACCAAGAAGTCATATATAGTACATAATATATCATTTTGAGTAATGATAAAAGATTTCTAAAGAACGAAACAGGAAGTGAATTTTACCTATACCAGAAATAACCAGATTTCTGCTATGTTCCAATGAGAATTTTCAATAAAAAGAGCCATAGTTGAGTTTCTCGTCCAAAAATATGGCCAGATACAAAGAACCAATTTCAAATCTTACCCAGATCACGTGTTATTCAACAATACCTTTTTTTAATCTTTTACCGTAAATAACCGGATTTCCGCTATACTCTGATGAGACTTTGTCATATTCGGATTTTTCAGTCTTTAAACTGTTTGGATACAAAATTTTATTTTTATACGGTTATCCATGCTTAAATTACAGGCCTTCCATTCCATTGAACACTTGATCATGCAGACTCAGATACAATAGTTGATGAAAAAATAAATAGGGGAAATATTTTAGTCTTCTATATGACCTATCTTTTGACCTGACGAAATTTAATATCTCCTTCATGGAAAGAACCCATATTACCCCATTGCTTTTATATCTTTTACTTATAGAATTACAAAAGGTTCATGCCGAGATCTTTGAATTAAAATCTAAACATGAAGAAGAATTGATGGCAAGGTATTGAATTGGTTTGCATTTATATTATATTTGGTCCTTTTTGCCAAAACAAAACATGTATGTGATTGCGCGAGAGACAACAAAAATATTGAATTTAGTTTTTCTATTGTTGGAAATTTTTTTGTGGAGGGAGTAAATGTTGCGAGCACCAGATTTTGTGGAAGTCGTGAGAATTTGCACCCTGCAGTTAAGTGTTTGCGACTTTTTGAGCTCACTACTGAAAACTCTTATTGACCACCACATTTGAAAGAGACCTTATTTCTCTCCGTAAATTTTGTTCCAGAGTTGAGTTACAAAATTAGTTTCTAATCTTAACTAAGCTTCTTATGCATTATGCTTTACGAATACCTTCATTACGATTATAGTTAAAGAAAATTTTGAAATTCTTTAGAATGAAGGATTATGTGTATCATTCAAACTTTTTTTTTTGCTAGAGCTTACTTCTTACCCACAATTTCAGAACTCTTAAATTTATTCCCAAAAAATATTTACTGTTGAACAAAACTCAATCACAGTATTAATAGGGTTAATTTTCTCCAAATGAATGGAAAAAGTCCAATTCGAGCTCTTATTGCTGATTTTGGCAGCAACATAAATTTAGGCGTATCCTATTTCACCTTGTTCCACTGTCTTGGTATAGACCTTTTCTGAGTCTGGGGGCAAAATCATATTTTTTTTATATGAAATATAAAGTAGAAATGGAATTAAATCCTAATAATTATGTGTTGACGACCCCGGAAATCATCAAATACTTTGTTGTTAACTTAAAATAAGTTTTGAATAGATGATAGAATAATAACAAAACATATCAAGTGAATAATTAATCATATAAGCTTTGAAAAAGAAACAAATAAGTCTTTTTATCAAAAAGATGAGTTTCTATTGTAGAACTGTATCATGGGAAAAAAAGAATAAAATCTCTCTCTCTCTCTCTCTCTCTCTATATATATATATATATATATATATATTTTGAACGGTTTTTAAGCGTGGTTTTTTTAAACAATATATGTTATGACTATTTAACTACTTTGTAAATAATTTAAATTTAAATCACTAGACGCTTTGTCATTATATATAATGTCTTTATTAAGTGTAATCTTATTTAATAAAATGCATTGAATTGTTCTTTTATGAACACTATTTTCTCTATATATCCGCCTATAAAATTCATTCACATATTATATTTTCCCCCACGAGCAATATGGCGAATTTAACTCGGAAAAGGTCTATTGTCTTTGTATTTGTGTCTAACTAACGCTTATAATTCAAAATATCACAACTTTTTTAACCTGTTTACAGATTGGCTGAAATCGAGATTTTGGAAACGGATTTGGATCGTTCTAACCATGTACGTACTGATTCATTCTTGTTGCCATATTATTATTGCCATGTTACTTAGAAAATTGTTACAACTCTACTTATCATCTTTTTATTATAAAAACGTTTCATATATCTATTTCCACTATTTTTATTATATATTAACAGATTAAGAAGAGATCAGAAACATTTAGACTAGGAGCTAGTGGCCTATTTCGGGTCCCATAAAAATTGAAATGTTCTCTTATGATAGGAAATAACTGATGAATTAAATATACCTTATCGGACAAACAAATGTTGGACAAAAGTGACTACATTTCTTGAAAGTATCCAACCTAAAAAAATAGTTTTTTTAGGTGGTAACGTTGCCTTAAAAAGTTGTTTTCATGCATTCTGGAATGAGGGGATGGGGACAAGGAAATCATATTTTTGACAAAAGTGATCCCCTTATCTTTTCTTACTAAGAGATTTTATATTTTATCCTGGGATTTAGCATC
>JAUKPT010003520.1:0-11973 GCA_032273505.1 Nanomia bijuga | reverse complement strand
ATAACATAATGAGGATTTCTTTGGTGACAAAAGGTCGAATTTTGTAAAGAATACCTGTTAACCGCGAAATAGTGTTGAAGATTTTGTCACAATGTGCTTTCCAGCTTACAGTACTATCAAATATGATGCCAAGATACTTAATTATTTACTAAGCGGATGAACTATTTTGCTTTTTCATCAGCAAATTTATCTTCAAAAGGAATATTGAAATGTTGGAATATTCACTTAATTACTTGTTCTCAGTCTCTTTGTTTTAAATCCATGCACTTTAAGGTCGAAGGTTTTTGCAGGGTGGGGGAGGTAAGGTGATAAGTTCGGAACATATGAGTCACCAAAAGATTTAGCATTTTCGCTCTGAGACCCACACACCTAAATTCCTTTCCAAAAAACCCAGGATGGTTCCTCATTTTTATCTTGGGGACTTAATTTCAATTTAGTGTAATAGGCGGTATACGCCTGGTATGCATGCGTGTATGTGTGAGCTAGTTTAGTATGTTTCGTTGTTCTATCTGGTATAGTGGTTTGGTCATTTAAACAAACTGAACATAATCTGACTAATAAGGAAAAACTTTTTCCTTGTCTAAGGGTGATATATCCTAAATATACTAAGATATTCAAATATATTTTACCACAAAATTTCCAGACAAACCATCTACCTTATTAAACAAACTAATAACTGCAATCGCTAAATAAATGTGAATTTTAGATTATTTATTTAATTTTTATAAAATTCTTCATTACGTCTTGAGATGTGCTGATGTTTCCCAATTTAAGATTGATATTTTATTTGTATTGTTTATATTTAAGAGATCATGGTATATCAAATAAATTAATTTTTATCAGGAAAATGTATTCATATGATGGCAAGGTGTACTAAACGGTCTTGCCTTAAGGTTTACCAATCGGTCATATCCTGAATATATATCCATGCTCATGTGAATCCTTGATCAAGGCGGACCAATCGGGTTTGCCTTTTTGGATACACCAATTTCTCCTTACAGTTTCCGAAAACATGTAAAATGAAATTTCCCGTGTGATGCACCACTAACTTGGAGAATAAACGAAATCAGTAGAATCATTTATCAAGGCGTACCAATCGGCTTAGCCTTAGGGTTTATCAATTGGCCTTAGCCCGTATGAAATATCCGAAAAACATGGTAAGTCCCATGTGTAATGCAACATAAATTATTAAAAGAATAAAACAGGAGAAACATTTATTAAGGCGTACTAATCGGCCTAGCCTTAGGGTTCACAAATCGGCCTAACCCGTAAGAAATATCCAAAAACTTGCAAGGTCCTACGTGGCTTGCAACATAAATCTGCAGAATAAGAACCATGTGCAAAAGACCGATAAATGGCTAAAATAAAGAGGAAAATGTGATCTTAAATGGTTATATTATATTATCATATTATATAAAATTCTGGGATAAGGCGGTCATGCCTTTAGTACCAGTTTCTTTATTGAACGAAGTCTTTGTCTAGATCGAACATCGCGTCATTCCAAAGTTGATCCAATTTGTTTTTGAATGTGTGGATGTGTTTAGCGACGGCGAACTGATTATATGTTGAGGCAGACTATTCCACTGGTTTGTTATTCTCAGTCGGAACGAGTATCTTCTGATGTTTTTGTTAAAGTTTTCTCGTTTTAAACATTTATTGTGCCTCCGTAGTCCATAACCTCCGTAAGTACTTAGTGACAGAAAATCTTTCATTACTTCAGTGTCGAACATATCGTTCATAATTTTGAAGGTCATGATCATGTCCCCACGGTATCTTCTATACTTTAGAGTTGGTAGCTTCATCGATTCCAGTCTCTCCTTGTAGGTACGCATATGCATTCCAGGAAGGTACTTCGTCGCTCTTCGCTGCACATTTTCGATGAGATCTATGTGCTTTTTTAAATGTGGGTTCCATATGGTAGCTCCATATTCTAAGTGGGGTCTAACGATTGTGGTAAAAAGTGTTTTGAATATACCTATGTCCATATATTGAAATGTTCTTTTAATCATTCCGACTAGGGAATTGGCCTTTTTAACTTTTTCAGCAATATGATTATCAAAAGTAAGTTGTTATCTATCATTATTCATAAATCCTTTTCTTGATTAACAGTTTTTACCAGCTTTTCGTTAAGGTTATAATAACACTTTTTATTATCGTGTTTAGTTTTACTTACTTTCATAGAGACACATTTATCAGGATGAAGGTTAATTAGGGAATATTTGCTCCAGTCATAGATTGAATCAAGATCTTTTTGAAGACTAGCCTCATCGTCGTCATTCTTGACAGACGTGTATATTTTAAGATCATCAGCAAAGAGGAACATGTCTAGATCTCCTACCTTTTCTGTTAGCAGATTAATATAGAGGATAAAAAGGATTGGTCCCAGTACTGACCCTTGGGGAACACCGGAGAGAACCTTATATTTCTTTGATGTATTCCCTTCAATGATAACCATTTGTTCTCTGTTTGATAAAAAATCTTCTATCCATGAATAGATTGGATCATTTATTCCGTAGTATCGTAGCACCTCTAGTAACCTATTGTGCGGGACGCTATCGAAAGCCTTTTTAAAGTCGCAGTAGATAACATCGATAACTCCATTTTCATCAAGAATTTTAGTCCAGTGATCTATAACTTTGAGTAATTGTAATACTGTAGAACGACCGTTCATAAATCCAAACTGCTTGTTTGATATAAGTTTGTTAGATTTTAAGTACCCCATCATGTTATCTCTTATAATAGATTCCAGAATACGGCATGCTATGCTAGTTAGACTGATTGGTCGGTAATTATCTGGGTCATGTTTATCACCCTTGGATTTGTAGATGGCTGTTACAGATGCAATTTTCCATGCTTTAGGTATTTTCTGAGTTTTAATTGATAAGTTATAAATGATGAATAGAGGTTCAGTCAATACTCCAGCTAATTCCTTAAACACTCTTGGGTGCATTTTATCTGGACCAGGTGATTTTTTAATGTCAAGTTTAGTTAACTTAGATCTAATTGAATCACGCGACAGCTTAACATTGAATTCAGTTTGTTTGCCAAGTTCATTGTCCTCATCTGATAATTTCCAGTTCCACGACGGTTCGTTTGTAAACACTTTTGAGAAGTGGTCACCTAGAAGGTTAGCTTTTTCTGTTAAGTCCGAAATAATTTCCTTTTCACCTTGTTTGTTAAATACATGGAGTGCTGGTATTGCAGATTTTAACTTCGTTTTTGAATTCACAAATCTCCAAAAAGCTTTTGGGTTACTTTTGACTTTCTTGCAATTTCCCTTTCTTGATTTCTTGCTGCTTTACGTGTTGTTCTTCTTAATTGGTTTCTGCACCTGCAGTATTCCTCGTAGATCTTAACTTTTGTTAACAAGTAGCGCTTCCACAATCTGTGTTTCTTTTTTATTTTGGCCAAAGTTTTTTTATCCAAAACATAGCTGAATTTTTTCTTACCTGTATTTAAGATCATTTTAGGAATGCCAACTGACTCGGCTTCTTTGTACTTAGTCGCGAATTTCTCGCACATCTTATCGATATCTTCACCACAATCGTTTAGATATGCTTGACAATCGATATCTAGCATCAACTTCATTTGTAATCTCCTTTTTCATAATTTACTGTTTTTTTGTTTGGAATCAATTCTGGTTTACATCTATAAAGAAACTTTATAGTGGAATGATCCGATTTGCCATATGGGGCCGAGAAGGTTAGATTTTCCACATTATCTTTATTAGTTGTTAATAATAAGTCTATAAGTGAAGGGTTGTTGTTACAGCGCCCTCTTGTAGGTTTGTTTATCAATTGGGTTAGAAATCAACGGAACCTATAATCGTGCCATTTTTTGAAAAAAACGGGGTTCGCATTCGAAAGATAATGAGAAAAGTCTGTTGACAATAAAATGAAATTTAAATCTTATACCTTCTCATTTAACGATCTATCTAGACGGCGATAACGTTGCTATAAGTAATTATCTTTTAGTACGATTGTGTCTTTCTCCGAAACTTTGCGTTTAGAGACCAAACTGCACAAACGTGTGATTAACAACTGAAGTCATCATGTTATTGCTCGATATAATAGAAAGTTATCTTCTATCATTAGGAAATAAATACAAATGAAAATATTTTAAAGCACGATTCTACCATGCACATTTAAAAAAAAACTTGATAATATCTGTTACGTCATGTTGTATAATAAACGTTTTGAATATATAGATTTCTTCATGGAAAGTGGTTTCGAACGTGTTTTTCGCACGAGTTCGGTCAAATTCACGAACGAGTGAGTGGAGCTCACGAGTGAGTGAATTTGACCCAACGAGTACCCAATGATGTATCTTTATCCATCTCATAAGATGAAAACTCATGAAAACACATCGCCAGCAAATTGAGAAAAACTCAAGGGGGTGGTAGATTTACCCCCCCTCTTCCCAATGACACACACAAAAAAGACTCCCTGACCAAGGGTTAATTCTGGTTAAAATGTCTATCTTTCCACTATTTTCCTCCACAAATAAAATTTCGCAAGGAAACGAGGCAACGAGCTTTTTTTCACTCAACATTTATGATTTTTTTTATATATTTTGGTAGGTCAACTGCTTTCACCTTGCTTCCATGCAAACATGACGTTGTTTTCGTCACATGATTTTGGGACATCGTTATATATTTTTTACAATTGTTACTTCTTACTTTTTTCGACATAATAATTATATGAGCTAAATCAAGTGTTAAAATGTTTTTTTGTTCATATGTTAACCATTCTCTGCTCTATAAGTGGTATAAGCGGTATAAGCGGTCCTGTAACAACAAGAGACATAATTGTAACTCTTGCAGACGAACACCCCACTGGTAACTATTTTCTTTGCGTTTTTCTTTCATAGATTTTGTATACGTCTTATTTGATGGAACGAGATTTTAATATACATTTTTGAGTGTATTTTTGTGTGTGTGAGTGTGTGTGCCTGTGCGTGATAAGAGATACGATTTGTTATCTCATTCCGTATTCCGCCTGCAATAAATGTTTACTCCGCTTCCGCGCTTAATTATTGATTCCGTATTCCGCATTTATTTTTGTTCATATTCCGATTCCACCGGGTAAATCTTATTCCGATTCCACCGGGTAAATCTTATTCCGTATTCCGCGTGTAAAATGACGTCCGTTCTGTATTTCGCCTAGAAAAAAGAAGCCATTCCGCCATTCCGCCAACTGAAAACCCCCTCCTACGTCTAGTTCACGATGGAATTAATTTGTTCTAACAGGCCTCGTCACTATGCATAAAAGTCTAGTTCAGTGCCTTGCGGTAATTCTTTTGACCTGATTTTTTCAGAGCAAGTTTATATCATCAAATAATGTCTTTAGAATTAATTTTCAGAAAATCTTTCTGGAATTGTGAGGCACTTTCGGTTATGACTTTTTTTTTTAGCAACTGTTAGATGTTATCATGAAGTAATTTTAGACCATTAGATCAAATTGGATCATTATTGAAGACGAACACCACGTGATATTTGTTTGTCCAAGATGCAATGATGCCAGAGCTGGTCATGAGCTACTCCTATCATGCAATAACATATCGACATTTCTTAATTGTTCGCCCAACGATATAAGAGAGACAGCAGCATTATTGCATGAGATAGAGACGATTAGGAAAGTGGTGGAATCTGGCGATATGATATAGTTTCGTTATATATTACTCCTTTGTCTTAGGTCTAGGTTTATAGTTTATAGGAATCATGAATATATTGAAACGAAATCATCGAAATATTCGAAAGCTTCATTTTATCTAGGAAGATTAGGCTAAGCATATACACACTATACCTCGGACCCATGAAACCATGAAACCTTAACGCCTATGTTAACCCGCATTGAAAGGAATGGGTTTATACTTTCAGATGATAGTGTACATGCTTAGCCTCTACTCCAGTTCCGTGCATTCTTTTGAATTTTTGATTTTGAATGTCTCAAAATTATCATAATCTCTTTAAAATTATCAACCAATTTCGAAAATTATTGAAATGTTGTTCACTGTATTCTGTACATCCATTATGTGCATTTTTGAGAATGAAATGATCTTATTGAACTTTATATCATTCCTAGACTGAATTCCATGTTAAATCCGAATTAATCATTAAATGCGATTGTGAATTTGAATATTTATTTTGGTCTAAAATATTTTTATGTTTATTGATTAGATGATGATGTGTTACACGATATAGAAAGTTGATTTTATGTAAATCTAGTATTTATTTAATTGACTACCTGCTGTATATTTTAATTTATATTTTGACAATAAAAAACTAACTAACTAACTAACTAACATTATAATAGTTCCTAAAAACTAAAACGTAAAATGTATTTATAATCTGTACCGAAATGACAGGCATTGATTTTTGTAATCCGTTAATTCTTTCACAGATAGTAGATATGAACACTTTAATATGGCATGATTATGTTCAAAAAATAAAAAAGAATTGCGCTCAAAAAATGAAATAGAAAAAAATCAATTTACGAGCCCTAAAAGCATTAAAAATTGTCAGATTCTGACCCGACTAGGGATTACAAAACATACCGTGACTTCGTGAAAAATAAAGCTAAAACAAATATTTTTTTCATTTTGACTTTCTGAGCGCATTTCTTCTTCATTTTCAAAGATAATCATGTCATCTTAGAGTGCTTGGATAATATCTACAATCTGTGTAAAAATTTTAATTGTCTTGTTAAATCATCTTCTCTTATTCTATTGGTCGAAAACAGTCATAATTTTTTATTTCATTGCATTTTATTGGTTGGTAACATCATCTTCTCATATTTCATTGGTCGGTTCATTCATCATCTCTTTTTCTCTTCATATTCTGTTATTTGGTCGATGCAGTCGTCATTTCATACTTCGTTAGTCAGTGATGTCATCATCTTTTCTTGGTCGGTTTATTCATCATATATTATGCTATTTGTCTATTCAGTAATCATTTTGTATTTCATTGGTCGGTTCAGTTATAATCTTTTATTATCTATTGGTGCTGGTTCATTCATCTACTTTTATTCGATTGATCGAATCATTTTCTTATCTATTGGTTGGTGATGTCATCATCCCTTTTTCTATTGGTCGGTTTACCCATCATCTTTTATTTTATTGGTTCAATAGCAGCGTTGGGTGTTGCACACGGCTGTGGTCACTTCATACATGGATGTTGAGCCCGACGTTGTTCGACAATTATAAGAATTTAGACAGTACCTGGAACAAGAACGCAAACAAAAATATTATTCAGACCATAAGCCTATTCAGACTTGTCTATTTGAGGGTTTCTTTTTTGATGACAATTCAGACGTTTGAAGACTATAAGTAAAGTGTTCTTTGTGCGGGACCTGGCATTATGGCTGGAGGCGCGGGCCTAGACTACAGCCTGTTTAGCCTACCCCAAAATCTGGCACTGCTTTCAAGTTGACGAGGGTCTTATAAGATGAAATGGAAAGTGTATTTAAAAGAGCTTTAAAGAAGGGTACCTTTTATGAACGTGCATTAGTCATCTCATAATACTCGGTCACGGTAATGACCTCCTTTATACACTCATGCTGTGAAAAGCACGCGGCCAGAAATATAAAAGCGGCCCATATTCCCCAATAATTTCTCCCAAACGATAAATCCGTCCCCACGTTTTCTGGACATGACGGTAAATACACTGAGCAGCGATCACGCAGCTGGTCCAAAAACTACATGGGTCGACTAACTTATTTACTTTAATACTCCTTACCTAGAAACCCCCTGTTACAAATGTTTTACATTTCGCGGAATCAGCAATGTATTGAGGCACAGGGGGTCTAGAAGAAACAGCCACCATTTGAACTCCCTCCCCTTGGAAGTCCATCTTTAGGGGTTCAGTTGTTGAAATGACGAGAAGGTTGAAAACACCAAAAAGACATTGACAAGCTTTTGGGTGAGGATTCGCTAATATAGACAATTGATTGGTAAAATATTACATCATGAAGAATTTGATTGGTTCATAGAAAGATGTTACAAATTTTTTAAATGGTACTATTCTTAAATAAACCAATTAGAATTTTGATGATGTAATATTCAACCAATCAATATTCTAAATTAGAAAAACTTTTGAGATGATTCCTTAGCATTTCGATTTCAACCAATCAGCTTTATCATGACATAACTTTTAACCAATCAAACAGTTGCTAGTTTTTCTATATTGCTTACCTAACTTGTACTCTGAATCCTCCCCCGCAATTGGCACTACACGGTTGGGGCATCCATTGACTCCATTTGGCAACACTACTCCCTGAAATATCAAAACAAAGAGTGAGAATAGAATAGAATAGAATTTTAGAATAGAATATAATTTATTAATCATACATGACAAGAAAAATAGAATAAAATAAATCAAAAGCGTTTACAATATATACCACATTAAAAATTGGGAGGAGGTAAACACGCAGACAATTTGTTATAGGAATACTTTCCTCTTAGGTATGGGGGGAGGGGAGAGGATTGATACGCTGCCGTATATGTACATTTGATCTAATAGATATTTCAATTTGAATAATTATTCATATTTTGATAATGAAGAGGGCAAATAAGGTTTAGTATTTGACGGTCATGAGTTTGTGAAGTTTTATTTTAAGTTCATTATGTGAAAGCGAGGTCAGATTGGAATTAAACCTTTTAGAAAAGAAGTTCCAAGTTTTAATACATTTTCTTGTGATGGAGTTGAGACCATATTGTGTAGTGGATACTCGAGGTATGAAGATGCATCCTTACTGAGTGCCAATGGGACAGCGACGTGGTTGGTAAAATCGCCCTGATTACTGGGTGTGGCTATTATATAGTGTCCCTCCAATGTAGTTTGTCCTGTTTTTGCGTTTTCGTTCTTTGTAACTGATAATTCTTAAAGAAAAAAACCCCTCAAACAATCCTCCATGATTACTCTCGACTATCGAATTAGCGGGTATGGACGCTTATTCTTCCCGAAAAAAAAATCCACCATGAACATGCTAATATGATCGTGGACGCTTATTAATTCCTGAAATAAAATCCAACAAAATCAACAAAAAAATCAAAAAAATTTCAATGGTGGACGCTTAATACATAATGGACGCTTGTCAATTCAAGCAAATTTTCCAAGGTGGTCGGACGTTTATTCCATCATTCCCACTAATTCGATAGTCAAGAGTAAACACCATTAAGAGGACATTTGTTCTTTATATACCTTTAAGAAGGTCTCCTGGCTCATTCAGTCGTCGATACCATCTTGAAAAGCAACATATTCTATATTGTTTATTGTCCTAGTTTTTATTACCATTGTTCTTGTTTCATTCTATTCATACTGTTATATCATTACCGAGGGGAGAATTAATCCTTGAAAAGGTGAACGGAATTTCTAGTAAAAGAATAGGATTTTCTATAAATATTCGTTGAAAAAAAAGAGAATTTTCAATCACCGCAATAAGGGTCCCCCTATTAATTTTTCGTGGTTGAACTCACATGAGAACAGGGCGATTTCGTTGGCAAATCAAAAAAGAGTTTAAAAGTGAGGTCGAGGTTGAACTGACCTGATCACGGGGCTCTCGTTGACGCTCGCACGAAGTGACGATGTAAGAATATTCTCGGACGAAGTGCGAGTATTAGACAAAAATAAAATTGCTTACTCCAGAAACAGAAATGAAATATATGATAGGTCACTTTAGACTCATCTCAAACCGTTTTTAATAGGAAGTAGTCGAAAACGGGCTATCAAAACTAGTACAATATTTGTTCATCTGAATTCAAGAATAGTCAATCATTTTCATTTTTTCTAAATATTGAATTTTCTTAAATTTAGATGAGCGTAGTATTGCACTGATATCTTTATTAAAGCAAAGTTAAGGACACAAGCAATTATTGCCTTTTGTTTTGTTAATATTGTTTACTGGTGGCATCTTGTGTGGATGTAGTTTGTTTGTTTGCTCATGGCTTACTTTATGTTAGAAGTTATTCTTTGCTATGCACTTCTTAGTTGAGATGGTTCGAGGTCACAGTTTACTTGGATATTTCGTCAACAGATTGTTCCTCAAAAATACAATTCAATTCACTCTACGTATGTGGAATGATATCAATTGGATTTCCCACTGTGCAAAATTAGAAAAACCATAGACCCATAAATGGCTGAGATAAAGAAGGAAATGTGAAAAATGACCCAATTCTGCATCACTCTAATTGAATTAGTGTGATGCAGAGTTATGAGTATACACATATTGCGAAAAATCTTTCAGAGCAATAAAATGCCTATTAAAAGTAAGTTCAGGTATGATATTAAATGGCTATATTATACTCGTTTTATCTACACGGTTAAAGTAATTACTTCAAGATATTAGCGCAATAAGAATATTCACGAAATCGAGCCTCTGTCAAAAGTGCTTTAGTCTATATTTATTCTTAAATACACAAAACAAATTTAGAATACATGCATGATGATAATTAAGTTGTATATACACTGTGTAGGTGCTAATTTAATTTAATTGTTGACTAAATACAATATATGAAAAAGTTAGTTTAAGGCAATAAACACTTAATCCAACATATCATTACTGATTTTTTTCATGTATGGATATTGTTCTTCTTTTTTATGATTTTCATCCATTTGCATGACATTCCCGATAGAGGCCGTATATACTTAGCTCTACTAACGGGGATGGATCAACATTTTACGACACATATACAACATATAACATGTAACGGAATCCATCGTCAAATTTAACGCACCACAAAGGAACACTTGTGGCGGACATTATTTCAGTGATTGATTTGATTAAATTACGGGGATCCAGAAGGTATCGAACCCGGATCGCTCTATTGAGAAACCTGAAACCTAACCACTGAGCCAATGCGCCGACGAAATTGTACTTTTTAGTAAAGAATTTTGATGATTACCTTCTAGTTTACCGGCCTTGTTATTAATGATCAGATTTCAATAGATATTAAGTTATTTTAAGGAGGTATGCGCGTTAATAGGTGTTTCGAAAATGTATTATATTTCTCTGTAATTTGAATCATTTCATCATTTCACATCTGAAAACGAAAGAAAAAATATGGGATTCCGGCCAAAATTCTGCCTGAATGACCCAAACATTAAATGCATAAATACATTCCACAGGGTAAATAATAAGTCGTAATATTTGCTCACACGCATAACGGCATGTTTCATACTTAAAAATGTCTATTTAATATAACACAATGCAGCAGACGATACGTCATTACCCTATCGACTGCAAAAAGTATACTCACTGAATAACGCGTATACCTCCTTAAGCTCTATTGTCTGTAGTAAAAAATTAGCTTTACAAGATGATTTCAACTTCTTTCTTCAATAAGACCTTGAGAAATTAATCTTTCACTACAAAACTCAGCACGTGGATTAATGATGATCATATCTTTATTGTTATTGTTATTGTTTTTTTCCGAAAGCTTCAAGTGTATTGGAACGAGTGATTTGATAGGATTTAATCAAAATGAAGAATTGTTCACTTTCTCATCAATTTTTTTTTTATTTTCTCCGATTTTTTTCGAAATATCTTCTTTCGATGATAACTAGATGCACACGATATTTCACGTCAAAAGCTTTATGGGAAATAGCTCAACTGAAAAGTGCATAGCATAGAATAAGGTCGTGTAATATTAAGTAATCCATGGTTTGCTGTAAAATCTTAGTCCCTTTCTTATGGGTCGAATAGATTTGGCAATGATAGACAATTATTTGACAATGGATCAATGACACCAGTAATGCTTTGTTCAATCTTTTTAGTCTTCTTAATTATTTATTTTCCTATGGAAGATAATTATCTTCTCTTGTCACTTGAGTGGAAAAATCAAATAGGGGAAATTAGATTACTTGGGAAATAAGAATTTATTTCGGACTTTCCTAATATCACCGGTGTTAGCAAGTTTGTATGTGTTCTTTTTTTTATCCACAATGATTACACCCATGGCCAACTATATAGTTGGCCA
>JAUKPT010003519.1:0-11974 GCA_032273505.1 Nanomia bijuga | reverse complement strand
AATAGAAGTTAAAGAAGGAGCAAAACAATAGAAATGTGTTTTGTAAGATATAGTTATAGTATCATGTGAAGAGCCCCCAAGTGCTTAGTTTCTATTGACAATGGTTGCAGTAGTAATCCCAGATGTGTACACAATTTTTCGCAATCATCAAGAATATAACATATCATTTCTTTTTTCTCTCTCCTTTCAATGTCTGGTCGTTTGAGAGACGTGAAGAGCAAAATCGAGAAACTGAAGTTATATACCAGAAAATGTGGTTAGATCAGAAGCAAATCAAACGACTTTCTGCGAAGAAAATAGCAACGTTCTGAGAACTACATTTTTCACTAATATTTTCGTACCCAATAACCGGCTGAGTCAAAACGAAAAAACACGAGAAAAAAAGAAAAAATTGGTTATTTAAAATGTATTTTATTTATCTGGATTACTTTAAGAAAACTTTTGGAGTTAAATATTAAAGTTTTTTATTATGATGTCTTCAAATACGCAAGCTGTCGTTAAACTCCCTCATAAGTCCAG
This sequence comes from Nanomia bijuga, assembly GCA_032273505.1. Lineage (NCBI taxonomy): Eukaryota > Metazoa > Cnidaria > Hydrozoa > Siphonophorae > Agalmatidae > Nanomia > Nanomia bijuga. The sequence continues at coordinate 11,455 of JAUKPT010003519.1, read as the reverse complement.
TCGTTAAAAAGGTTCGGGGAGGAAGAAAACAGCTCTCTCATTAGTACACAAAACAAATTTGATAATTTTGTTCGACGCACAAGAGAGGTAAAGATCCTGTTGTATATACTTTTACGATTGTTAAGCATATAAGAATTAGTTAATAATTCATGAACAGATACGTCTTACGTATACTTCATAGATATAAAATAAAATATAACACTCGAAATAAGTAAGAAATATAACGATTCAGCCTAGTGTCCACTGATAAATAAAATTTAAACTTGAATACTGTTTTGTTATAGTCCAATGAACGGCGCTCAATAATGTTTTCTCTTTTTTCAATGGACACGCTATCGTGTCGACCAGCTGGCTTTTATCTTTTTATCTCCTTTTTTTAATTCACATACAAATTATTAGTAATTCATGTGTTCTCTCTCTCTTTTTAAAAATGTCTCTTGTAAACAGCAGTTGTGATGAAAGTGAAGAAGAACTAAATTTAATGATTATTGCTGTTGAATTGATCAACGAAAGAAAGAAGAAACGAATAAAGCGAAAAACATGGGTGCGTGAATTGTATAAAAACAGAGAAACGGAGGGTATCGACAAATTGGTGTCGACGATGAGATTATCGAGTCGGGATTCCTACTTCAAGTAAGAAACAATTTGTTTTAAATAATAAAAACATCTTTTATCTGTGAATGAATATATTAGGGATGACTAGCCAAAATATTTTTGTATCCAATAAGTCCTATACGAATTTCTACGAATACTAAGTTTATATTAATGGTACTGAATTAATCCAACCTCAGTTATCTGTTATTTATTTTTCATTTTATACAATTTCAGTTTCTTCCGAATGTCGCCAGAACGAATGGAATATTTATTACACTTGGTGGCACCACACATAACAAAGAAAGACACGAACTTCAGAAAGGCGATTTCAGCTGAGCATCGTCTTATGCTAACATTGCGATATTTAGCATCAGGGGATTCACAGAGTTCGCTGACTTATCTTTTTCGAATGGGTAAAAAGACAGTTAGTCGTATAGTCAATGAAACAAGCAAGGCAATCTATTTTTCGCTTAAAGATACATACCTCACTAATCCAAAAAATCAAGATCAATGGAAAAAGATATCAGAAGATTTTTTAGAAAAGTGGCAATTTCCCCATGTTTTGGGTGCAATTGATGGTAAACACATAAGGATCAAATCACCTAATAAAAGTGATTCCATAAATATTAGCGACAAAGGATATTCTAGTATCCAATTATTAGCAGTTTGTGATGCCAATTACAATTTTACGTACGTCGATGTTGGGCAGTATGGTTCTAATTATGATTGTGCAGTTCTATCCAATTCGAATTTAGGTAAACGTTTAGTAGAAAACACATTAGGTATACCATCAGCTGAAGATATTCCTGGGATTAAGGACAATATTCCTTACTACTTACTAGGAGACGAAATATTTCCACTTGAACCCTGGTTGATGCGACCCTATACTGGAAACCTACTATCAGAACCAGAACAAATCTATAATTGCCGTCATTCAAGGTCTCGTTTACCAATAGAGAATACTTTGGGAATTCTTGCTGCTCGATGGAGGATTTTTGAAAACCCGATCCCGTCGAAACCAAAAAGTGTTGTATCATATACCATGGCATGTATATGTCTTCATAACTACTTGAGACTCGCTGAAAATTCTCTATACACTCCCTGCGGTTTTATTGATGAAGCAACACAAGATGGTGACATAGTACATGGAGAGTGGAGAAAACATGTGCAACATTGTGCCATCCAGCCAATCGCCAAATTAAAAGGAAGGAGAATAAAGGACGAGGCTAAAAGAACTAGAGAGATGCTAAAAGATTACTTCAAAGATAACTATATTATACCGTCGCAACTTGAGAAAGTAAGGAACTTAGGACCATTGCCAGACTTGGAATAAAACTTATTTAGTATATTTTTGTATAATTTTGTATTATTTTACTTATTACAAGAAAAGATAAAATTATTGGGTAATTTTTGAGTTCTCACTGCTTTTATCATCAATAACACTCCTGAGTAGAAATGGGATAATATGGGTAATGCCAAATAAAAGAAGAACATATGCATAATAATAATAATAATAATAATAATAATAATAATAATAATAATAATAATAATAATAATAATAATAATAAAACATTTATAAAGCGCAACAACTCAATTCCGCTAATGAGAATCACTGGACATCTGCGCTAACAAAAAAAGATCAAACATATCTATAAGCTTTCCGTAACAAGCCTTTAGTGTCAATAAATAAGACAGACAATAAATAAATAACCATTGATTTGAAAGATTCAATTTTTTCTTCGGTTCGTACATCCAAATGTAATGCGTCCCACAAGCTGAGAATGGATATTCTCAATTTCTTTTTTCAGCTTTAGATGTTCTTAGAAAAAATTATTTTCAAAAAAAAAATCTATTAATGACATTTTTGAATGAACCAATCAGAATCTTGAATATGTAATTTTCAACCGATCAAACAGCAAATATACTCATTCATATTTCTTTTTCTTTTTTTTAGATAAAAGTAAAAATATTATACTAGAAAAACTAGAAAAAACTTAAAACTTGAAATTTTTGGCACAAGAATGAACAGTGTCCAGTTTGGTATTGCTCTCATGTTTGTGACGTCACATGTGTCCGGTTTGGCCAGCCTGGTTAGTCCGCCGAAACCACTGATCACGAAAGAGACTGATAAAAAAATGGTAAGTGCAGCTTATTTTTATTTTTATGTTTCCTTCTTTAAAGGACTGGTAATTCATCCTTTTAGGGATTCTCCATCCGAATGTCTTCTTCTCATACAGTTTAATATTCTTTGTCAAATATTCATATTTTATTATTTTATTGATAATGGCGCAACCTGCTTCGAAACGTTTAAAGATAATAAATAATCATAAAATCTTGTTTAAATGACGGGTAATTCATCCTTTTAGGATTATCAAAAATAGCAACTACCAAAAAATGTGCTAATTTGGGTCACGTGCCAACGGAATATTTCACGGTATCCCGTCACTAAATGTCCAGAAAAGATAAATTTCGTTTGGAAACAATGATTTGCTATGTAGTGTCATCAAAAATGTAAACAAAACAATGGAATGGGAGGAATTGACGTCAATGAAATCTATCAAAAAAAACTTTCAATCTATCAAAAAGGTGATTATACAAAGAATAATCATTTAATTGTACGTGGCATTGATTTGCGGCGGGATAAATTCGTTGCTCGGTCAGTTGTTGGCGGAGATACGGCGAGATATGGGGTCGGCGATCCGTATTTAACTCGGCTGACGCCTCGTCCGAAATACGGATCACAGGCCCCATATCTCGCCGTATCCCGTCACAAATGGACCGAGTAACCAATAATACTTCATCCTCGCAAAATTTTGTAATTCTCCATCCTCGCGAAACTTTCTGCCCTGACGATATCCTTTACACGCCCCTAAGGTGTTGTCTGCAAATCAGTTGACTGGTCCAAAATTACATCACCAAAAACCTGATTGGTCCAAAATTACATCACCAAGAATCTGATTGGTTCGCTTAGAATCATTTCCGTGAATCTGATTGGTTCTTTCTGCCCGCAAATATTTCTGCCCTTAAAAGTAACAATGCCATTCATTAGAGCTCAAAATGCTACAAAAATATTCTAAGAATAACTCTGATCGTCAACTCATCGTTCAAAAAGAGTATTTCAGAAATTTATTTATTTTTTCCTGTTTTTAAAACAATTTCCCTTCCCTATGTACCTTTAAGGGGCAGTGTACTGTACAGGGACAAGTCTCAAATTTCCGCCATTCATTTTTTTCCAGTCACGTTCAATGTGTATAGTCAAATTTACAGAAATTTTTCAAAAATCACGAAAAAAAAAGTCGTAAGACTTGACGTTCAGGGAAAAGTTTTTTTTATCTGCATGTTTAAGAAGACAACATAAATACAATAATACTAAAAAAAATAACATCTAAAAAAACAAGGACTCAAAACAGTGGCTGGATTTATTTTCTTAAAACGTCATTTTTAGGGGAATTTCTTTTATCCTAAACCGAGCCTCAGGCTTAAATAAGTAAGAAGAGAATGCATCAAGAAAATATGCCCCTCCTGTACTGACAGTTATGGGTTGTCACCAAATTATGACTAATTTAAGACTATTGATAGTTTGAATATTACACCACCAATAATCTGATTGTGCGATTGCGGATGAATGGCCGAGCGGTTAAATGCCACACCTATCATTACTAGATACCGTGCGATCTGAGTTCAATATCCAGTCGCGCAAAAAAAAAAAATCAATACTTCTCTGAAATATTGAAGGCTAGTTAACAGTGTGGTACTACAATCGTTAGGCTGTAAGTCCGTCGGGTCGACCCATGCCATTTGAGGGGAATTGGGTAGTCAATTGGTACCTGACGAAACACTAGGTGGGACTTAAGCCTAAAGAGCTTGTGCATGGCTGTTCCATCATAATGCATACCTTACCTTACCTTATGGTAAATGCATACCTTACCTTACCTTACCTTACCTTGTAAGAGCCAACAATGCATGTACATATTTATCTCGCAAATATTTTCGATAAATCTATCATTATCATTAGCTAAAACAGAACATAAAAACAATTGTAGTAAACTATAAGAAATAATCATATTCATACAGATCTCAGAGTGTAAAATCAACATCTTTAAGGTATGGCTATTTGATATAAAAAACAGAAGGTGATTAGAATAAACATTTAAATGTTCTTTAGTAAAACCAGAGATCTCACCTTGATCGACGATGAATCTGAATCTAGGTACCAGAACTTAACATGTCTGTTGCCAACAGTGACCAAGTAACTTCCATCTTGACTGAAGGATAGGGCTCTTACCTGAAGGAAAAAGAAGAGATAAGTTGAAGCAAAACTAATAGGTATTCAACAATAAAATTGTCACTCTTCACCCCTCGTCAGCCCCCCCTTCCTAAACCAGCCCCTCTTCATACATCATATTTGCCGCCCTCCCCTCCTTGCCGTTTTCGGAAGATGTCAGCCCCCCCTTTCAAAAAGGAGGGGGTGTGCCCACTATGCCTTCATGAACAACAATTTAATTAAAATCCCTTGATCTTGATATAGATAAAAAGTAAAGATGTGATACAGAATTTACATTGTATTCTTATCTTGTTTTATTACACTTGATTCTTTTTGCAGTGTAAGTGTTAAAGGCTACTTCCCCTTTTCTTCAAATATCAAATTAAAACATTGGGTTTTTATCTGGATAGGTAAGAATGTGTCCAGCAAAACTAATCACATAGCAGGGACAAAGACCAACAACAGTACTTTGCAATTTCAATCTTATATTTATACTTCATACAATTTGGTAAATAAATGGCAGAGCTTTTATACCACCCGAACCCTTCCCTTTAGGCCAGGTTATGAGGAACTTAATTTCATGCTTTTTCAAGAAAAACGATGAACTTTTTGTAGAAGTTGGAAGTATTTTCTCATCATGCATTATTAGTATATGCACAACATGCAGAACTTTTGAAGAATATCTTAATCATCACTCTTTTAAGTAAAATTCTTTAGGTACATTTTTTTTAACACTTGAAGGAATTCACATAATGAGGGTTGGCCAACCTTACCACACACACACTACTAAGTATTAATGAATGATTAATAGCCAGAAGACAGATAAACGAATTATATTCTCAATAACAATTCAACTTAAAATTGACTAAAAAGTTTCTAAATCGAATAATTGGCACAAAAAACAAGACTTAATTTATAATTTAATAAAAAAGGTTATATCATGTAAAAGGTCTTAATAATGAAATTGCAAACACTTAAATGTCCAAAAGAGTGAATATATTCGTAAGAAAGTGCAACCACAGCTGTTTAACTGCTTAGCAAAGCATCAATACAGACTTAACCTCTATGGTCATGTATGTCATCTAGATTGGCAACAAGTCAAAATCATATAAAAAGTTTTTAAATGTGTCGAAGAAAGATTGGACTTACTCTGCATCCAGATTTATTGCAAGCAACTGTTTGGCCAAGCTAAAAAAAAAAATGAGCATTACACACCAAATGAATAAATGAAAAAATAGTTCAAAAAGATTATTTATCATCCTTTTTGTCCCCTTAGCTCAATGACAAAACAAAAACAAATTTAGGGGATAAACCTTTTCTAGACACTCATTAAATATGGCTATATTTAATTGATTATGTCAGTATCAAGAAGCTTATTGGTTTCATTCAAAATATCTGAATTTGATGTTCTGTTAAAGAATTGTACATGGTACTAATAGAAATATTTCCAACCAATTGAAAAATCGAATTTGGGGATAATCCTAAAAACAAATCAAGATCACCGATATTATAACGATTAGCCTACCTTCCAATTCCAAACATTGACAAGCATGTCATGTTGATCACCGATCGATACAAGGAACTTTTGATTTGGTGAGAATTCCTACAAACAAAAAGATCAGAAGTATAAATCAGAAAAATTAGAACAAGCAAATCCATCATAACATACGTCTAGAATCCTTTACTCGCGTGAATAAGTCACTTATAATTGAATTTGGAGCTAAAACCACATTTCCACATTTCATGTTACTTTCACATCACATAAAAGAAAAGGTTAATTAATCAACTTATCATTGATCTGTTTGACTGTAACACAGTCCACCTTATTTTGATGAACATGGAAAAACAATTAACGAAGATCATAAAAAGTTCCAACATACCACTGATGCAATACCAGTTTTGTGACCTTTTAATTCAGCCACTTGCGTCAGCGTTTCGTTGAGTTCCCATACTCGAACGAGAGGATGTTGTCCAGACTGTAAGAAAGTTTTATAAGATTAAACAAACATTTTGATTCAATATTTGGAACACCACTATACGCACACCTGGAACAGCTTGGGCGGTAATGCGGTTTAATCGAAGTCAAATAAGCCAACTCGGGTACGTTCCATTTCCTGTTCTTTTCCTAACAATTTAAATCTGCTTAAATAATTCAAATATTAGTTATTGGATGAAGACTAGAAAGATAGTCTTAAAGAGGACTGGATTAAACGTTTACCAGCCAGAAAGCAAAATATAAGAAAACTTCAAGTTGGCAAGACATTTTCTTTCATGTTTTTTAAATGCTGACGAGAAAAAGATATAAGATTGATAGTGGCATTTCTTTTCAGCACTGATCTTAAAAAACCTTAAGTTCATTGTTTTCATGAAATTAATTTCTTAACGAAAGTCATCAGGATAAATGAAAAAGAAAAGAAAATCCCAGAAACAAAATCATAGGAACTTCTTAAAAGGTTCCTATGATTTTAATTTTGGGCTGATAAGTATGACTGGTTTACCTTTCTCTTTATGGAAAAACAACCAATAATAATTAAAGAGAAAGCAAGTACAGAAATAAATCCAATGAATAGTAAAAAAGCCATGCTAAAGCTGGCCTGGGTACTCAAGTATTATTCAAAATAGACGAAACACTTAAAGCAACAAAAGCGTCAATTTTGATCCGATTTTGCTGATTATTTCAACACATGAAAGCAGGAAGAAGATAGATTAGGGTGACATGAACTTAGTAAAAATTAAAGAAGAAGACTATAACGAAAATCAAGGTTAAGGAAAATGCAAATTGCGAAAGAAGAATGAAAAGTATATTATTTTTTAGTTTACTGCTTGAAGTACATGGAAACCATTGCATTATTTTTTGACCACGTACATTTTGGTTTGATACTCAGAAACTAAAATAGCTAGGGTCACGATTCAGTTCACCAATCGGCCGGCAAAGCTTTGAAGATTCCAGATATATGCTATTGTCCCCTTTCGCGATTTGCATTTTCTTTAACCTTCATTTCCGTTATTGCCTTCTTTAATTTCTACCAAGTTCAAGTCACCCTTATCTAGCTTTTCCTGCTTTCGTTTGGTGAAAAAATCAGCAAAATCGAATAAAAATCGACGCTTTTATCGCATAAAGTTACATTGTGTTAAACCTACTTTGAAATATACTATAATTTTAAAGAATATGATATGATAAATATGCATACTTCACCAGATGCAAGGTATTTTCCATCACATGAAAATGTGACACACGTGATGGTTTTCCTAATCGAAAGAAATTGAACAACAATTAAATGACATGCTTTTTGAACAGGTACAGAAGAGAGAAAGAAATTAGTTATGAAGATCCATTTTGATTGTGAAATGTCATCAACAATTGGCAACAACATTTAGTAAATGAAACTAGCATTAAACTAGGGCAGGGTTCAGACAGAATTTTATTTAGATTTTCCCCGACTTTCCCTGACTTTTTTTTGGCTGAAAACACTTTCTTCCAGGCTGGATTACATATGATTTTCCCTGACTAAATCGTTGATTAAGTAATTTAACCTATAAAGTATTCAGGAAAATAGGTGATTCGGCGAAGTCTATGACGCTCATATCTCAAACACAATATGAATATTTCAAAACAAAATTATCACAAATAAAAAATATAATCTAGAAGAACATACTGATTCATTTTGATACAGAAAAAAATATTGACCATGGCAAAATATTTTCCCTGACCCTTTTCCCTGACTTTTTCCCATTTTTCTCATTTCCCCTGACTTTTCCCCTGACTTTTTCCGACTTTTTCAAATTAATACCTTATTCCCAGGTTTTTCAGGTTTTTCAGGTTTTCCCTGACCCGTCTGAACCGTGCAGGGTAAGCAAATGTAGGACGGAGCACCTAGAGGGGTCCCTGAGACTTTTTTGTCTGCAGCAACCAAATATTTAGGGAAATCTAGACATCTTGTGGTATCTAAAAACATTAAATCATTCAAAGCTGAATAAGAAAAGGAGTTTAGTCTCGACTAAATGCAAAAAAGAAAACAAGTGCGTCACCACCACCACTATCACAACAGAATTATTAAAATCTTTTATTACAATAAAACTAGTTGATTTAGATCATGTTATTCTGACTCACTCAAGTCTCCTTCATATGGCAAATCTTTATCTTCACGAATCAAAATTTGACTAATTGGTCAGCCTACTTCTGACATACTTCCATAACAACAGTGACCATACTGCTGCTTAAAGATGTATGACACACTCTAATGGCATTTTTTATTAGATGTAATATATCAAAGGATCATAGGACCAAATTTCAAAATAATAATAAAATAAAATAGGTAATGTCTTTCCTTAGAGGCCACTAGTGCCAACGTTATATTTAATTAGACACTAGACATTTTCATTACTCTGCTAGGCATAAGATTTTGACAGAACCTGGGTGAACCAAATTAAAGTATATAAATCGAAGACTTAAACTGACTTCGAATATGCTTCGCTGCTTTTTTTTTTCGAAGGTACTCGCTGTGGTGGGTGCCAGTTATACCAAATAATTTTCAATTAAATTACTGTTGTTAAATTAGTCAAATTGTTATTAAAGTTTTTTAATAAATTTAAATTTCAAAAAATTTAAAAGGAATTGATTTTGTGACAATAGTGATATACTGCTACTCTGAGTAGGACTGCGATTTGGACAAAAATTGTGGCACTGCATGAGTTTTGCAAGACGACAAATTATTACACATGATAAGACATCACAATATGCACTTGCTTAATTATGTGTTGAATGTATTTTGCGTAACTACGTATATTAACCAGGGGGTGTGCAGTTAGTCGGAACCATGAGACTTATAGCAGTTTCCGGAAAATAACATTAGAGACATCCATAACCACACTAACCAAGACTAACTGCAATTAACCTCAAACGCCATTGACACCACCCCTTTTTTAGCTTATTCTGGATGCCGCGAATCAGTGTAAATGACACCAGACTTCAGACTGAATGATGTCTGTACACTGTAAGTAGTAAAACGTGACATTATTTGACATCTTCGTCAAAATTTAATGGCAGATGGTTGGTCGCATTGTGTTAAATCCAATTTTTTTTCAAACTAGCTACAGTTGGTCCCAAATGGACTAACTGCAGTTCATTGATTTTCACGAAGGGGACTGTCAGGTACTAACAGTCTTGGGTTCCGCGGACCAATTGCATGCCTCCCCCTGTATTAACCTAACCCTAACACTAAGGACTGCACTAATTACTTCTTAATTAGCACTTACACCATCGTGGCACACAATGGCTTATTACTTGGGACATCACAACAACAAAATCTTGCTTGCCATCACAAATATTTCAGTTTTTGTACCAATCGCTGCTTCTTTGAATGAAAGTTCTCTTTTAACTTAATGTGGATTTACAACACATTTTGAGAGATCAAATTTTTCAAAACATCCCACTGTATATGAATTTGCAAGAGTACATTTTTTCAAGATTCAAGTTTAAGTATATCTTATGAAATTTTTCAGAAGAGAGGATTATGTTCAATTCATTATTATGGATCATTGATGAGATCAACTTATTATAGTCTTACCTGTGCGAGTTGCGCCTGCAATTGTTTTGAAAGAATTGTCTAAAACAGTAATTATTGGAAAGATGGAAAAATCATTGCAATTAACCTTGGTGATTGCTGATCGAGATAAGTGGTGGTGAAGATGTAGGAATAGCTCTTTCCTGCCTTCTGAAATGCCTGTATTGCATTGAATAGCATAGTGCGTTTTTGCGCTTAAATTACTGCAAGGCCTCGTTCGTAGGGTCACTGACTATTGATTTATAGATTTGTCTCCCCCCCCTGTAAAACTATAAAAACATTAAATGTTGGCTCTGGACATTTTTAGCATTTTGATTTAAATGATTCTAAACAATTGATGTCAAATAAATATTTGTTCTTTATTTTCATTATTTTCAATATTGAAATTCTTTATGATTAACCAGTATAACATTTAAAGTGCGCAAAGGTAGTATGTATTTATCCGCCCTCGTACAAAATCGCGATATTAGCGATTTAAATTGATTACTTATAAAGCTTTCACTCAGCTTTCTGGTAAACTATATCTAAAAAAACAGATCTGTGAACAGTGGGAGCAGGCAGCTTGTCATTCTGACAAGTTAAAACTCTGTGGCGATGTTTTTCTCCAGAGCCTCTAGAGGGCAAGGCAGATGCAAAAAATATTCTTGCTAGAATCAAAGTAGCAAGCAATACTTTTACAAGCAGCACACATATTCTGTACATCTTTTTTTTTTGGTTCACCCAGTTTTCTTAAGAAATAAGAAAAAACACTTACCTATCTGGATTAAATATATGACTCTGTCCATTTGTTTTAGGGTCGTACAAGACTATGACGCATCTAAATGAAGAAAAAAACATCAGTAATTTTCAAAATATGGTATTATAGTTAAGACCTTCATTTAGTCACAAGTGTGTGTTTTCTTAAAAAAACCTGTTCCGGCTCTTTGACTTTGAAATTTTAACAAGATTTTCAAAAAAAATGCTCTGGATTATAGAACTGAATAATGCTCTGGATTATAGAACTGGATAATGCTCTGGATTATAGAACTGTATA
>JAUKPT010003518.1:0-11976 GCA_032273505.1 Nanomia bijuga | reverse complement strand
TTTTTCACCGTATGATAGCAATAGTTCTTAATTCTGGAACTTTGCCTGAAAATCTATTTTCATATGAATTGTCCGCTTTATCTCCATCTATATTTCATGACGATGGAAGTATGAGAAAATCGCAAAAGTCATTATTAATGCAATATATTGTGAGTTTAGTTACAAATTTTGATCAAGAGCAAAGTGACCCAGAAAGAATAGTGTTTGATGGTGGTGCTATGCTCCACTATTTACCAAGACCAAAAATAGGTACGATGAAAGTCATTCTTGGAATGTACTACGAATACGTGGCGAATTATCACCCGGGAGACGCTTTCAAAACAGTAGAAAATGTAGTTATGTGCGACCAATTAGGTGGCTGGGTTTACCATAAAGGGACACTCGCAACGTACCAGGTCCCATATAATAAACAAGAAGGCAACCTATATATACCGAAAAAAAAAAATAAGGCTTTGAAAATACGTTACACCGTGGCGTGTTCTAATAATCGATTTTCAAATATATTTTTCATTATGTTGCAGAAAGCCTAACTTAAATTTTGGTGTATGATTTTTTTAAATCTATTCATCATCTGCTGAGATAAGGCTATTTTTGTGAAAAATCACATGATGATGATGATGTGGAAAACATGGCATTAAATGTTTTACTCGTGAAATAACACTATTTTTGTTTTTCTCAATAATATTACTTCGGGTTTTGTTAGTTAAAAATACAACTTGAAGGGTCAGGATACATCTCAAATTTGTGAGAAAATCTCCAGGCCGATTTTGGTACTCAGATTTGATTGATTCATTCATGTTTTTGAAAAAGATCAATTCAAATGTCTTTATTCATTAAAGTCAGATAAATCAATCAATACTGACAATTTTAAAGAATAATCAGCATTTTTACAATTAACTCTTTAAGAACCACTAAGTAAAGAGGCCCACAATGAATTTTGTAGACATGCTGTGTTAAAACATTATCTTAAAACGAATAATAGAAACAAAGGCTGATTGGATTTGATACCCAGTTTTTCATTATTTTTTGATGATTTTCATCATATCATTTTTTACAAAAATGGATTTATCTCAGCAAATAATGAATGGATTTTACAAAACCATACACCAAAATTTAAGTTAGGCTTTCTGCTACATAATGAAAAAAAGTTATTTGGAAATCGACTATATATCAGATCGCGGTGTGTGTAATCTGTTGTCAAAGCCTTATATTACCTGGTATATATATAAATTTTACCAAATACTATTCAAAGTAATATTGGGAGATAGGACTGCTCGTTCAACCAGTGCTGTATTAGCGGACACAATCTTGTTTTCCTAATAAAAATCTACAAAGTTCAACAATTCTTTTTCAAAAGTGCTTGTGTTTGCAGAGAACGTCCAGGGTTATTCCACAGTTCTCAGTTACCTGTTTGATAAGCATTTTTGACTGTCTGCCTTTTAGTATATTTATCATCATTAAACAAAAACATTTTGACTGCAGGGTTTTGTGGCATTCTAATGACATGCTGAGAGTATTTCAACTGTTTGTTAATCACGAAATTGGATACATCTGTTGTTCCGCATATGTGAAGCCCATTATTGTTAATGCAGAATCTGTAATCGTTGTTTGCCACATCAATGTGCCTAAAGCCTCCGTGAACCATAACGTCTCAAAATATTGTGGATTGGTAAACTGAGAGTTGCGAGTTGCAAGTTGGACTTTTAAACTGCAAGTTGAGAGTTACTTGACAATAAACTGCAGTTGCGAGTTAAAATTTGCGATTTGCGAGTTGAACTTTATAAACTAAGTTGCAAGTTAATATATGCGAGTTATTGGCTAGTCAACTGTGAGTTGCGAGTTCAATGCGAATTATTCTGTATTCTGTACATACCATTACACCATTTGTTTGTTTTGATTTTGTTTTGTTTTCATCATTGAAAGATACCGTGACAATGCTCTTTTTATCGTTCGCAAGAAATGATGGAATGCACTTTTTCAAAAAACTTCAAAAAGCATATTTTAAAACATTTTTTGGCTAAGGGGTGGCTCAGAAATCGATTTTGTTACCAAGTAGCGTTAATTGGCTCCCTTCCCATTGCGCTCCTACCTATTTATATGTCCCTTTGCTCTTAACTTTTTTATTCTATATATCTCATATTATGAAATATTTTGATTCCCATTCCTTATTAAGCCTTTGAAAACCTTTTTGAGATGTCCCCTTAAGGGTTAAAATACAAAAGGGGACGTAATGGGAAGGGGTGTATATAAATATTATAAGGGGTGAATATATATGAGAATAAAAAAAGTTTCTAGAATGAGAAAGTTAAAAGCTAAAGGACAAAGAAAAAACATAGGGGCGTAAAAAGAAAAAGAAGATAATTCCACCAGAAAAATTTGAAATGTGTTTCAAATTCACCCCTAATCCTAGAATTCTTTAAAATTAAAAAATAATTTATCGCGATTCTTTTTTTCGCAAAAGTTACTAGGAAGCCATTGCATACAAACAAACAAATCCGATTTGATTTATGCATGATGAGATCAAGCAAATCAAAATCAAATGAAATTGAATAAAGTGTAGAGAGTAGACACTATGACACTGCAAATCAAAAATTTCAATTCGCAACTTGCAGTTTACAAGTTCAACTTGCAAATTTTAACTCGCAACTCGCAGTTTATTGTCCAATAACTCACAACTTGCAGTTTAAAAGTTCAACTCGCAACTCGTAACTCACAACTCGCAGTTTACCATAACAAAATATTTTAGTCAATTGTTAACGAAACTATTCAAGAAGTTAAAACTTAGGTTGACATTAGTCATTTCTGTGGAATCTAACAAGAATGAGGACACATAATATTGTTTAGAGAGGCAGTGAAGCACGTACCTAAAAATAAATAAGAACAATGAATACAAATATGGTAAACACAATATTCTACATCTCCCCTACCCCACACCTATCCAGAGTGTGGCGTAGGTATTGTATATCGTTCTACACAACAAAACAGATCACAATGGTGTCTGATCATGACTTTTACCATGCATGAGAGGGGTAAATATGTTTGTTCGTTTCTTAACCCTCGTACTCTTTCTCGTAGGGATGGGTTCTTCTCGAGGAATAGAATTATCGTTCCTTTCAACATCACCTGGTAACGCTGAATGGTTATCAGGCACCAATCGATGTTCGAATTTATCATCAGATGTGGGAGGTCGTTCAACAGCATCTATTGATTCAATAGGTGGTAAGACCGTAGCACCACTCTGTAAACTACCAGGGACATGTAGTGGTTGGTCCCCTACCTCATATGGATCTTTGTGTATCACCAAAGCATCTACATCATATGCACTCTTATCGGCAGTTATTGGATCAATCCTTCGTAAATGTACTCTAGTCCTCAGCAATATTCTTCCAGATCCATCGGCTTTTATCAAATATTGCCGATTCGATAACCTCTCTACCACCCTGCCAGTTCTATTCCAGCGTAATGGGCAGGGTCCAGAACGGTTCTGGACACATAATCTCCAACATTGAGTGTAGTCAGGGGCCGTTTGTCAGCATCATATTGTTCAGCAGTTTTTACTTGTTTTCTTGATGCCGCTAGTTCCCTGCAGCAGTGTTTTATTTGTTTCTAAACATCACCAACATCACCATATTGATCCGTACACGACAACGACGAGGGTTGTAAAAAATCTGGTATGGTGGGTAAAGCATCTCTCAATTGGCGTCCATACAACATGTAAGCAGGTGACATACCGATCCCTGTTAGAGGGGTATTACGGTACTGAAGCAATGCCTGTGTAACTTTAGGTGTATCTAATCTACCACCAATAGTGTTTCCTCGTAACAACCTCTTACACGACTTCACAGCTAATTCTGCCCGTCCATTCGACTGGGGGTAATTAGCTGATGACTTCCTATGCTTGATTCCCCATTGCTTCAGGAACTGACTCCATTCAAAACTGTTGAATGGAGGACCACCATCTGTGGACACTTCTTCTGGTACACCAAACTGTGTAAATAATTTTCTGCAAGTCTTCAACAGTGTCATGGCTTTACCGTCTAATCTGAAAATTTCAGGCCATCCCGAATATCTATCAGCAACCACCAAGTAATAATATCCCTCCAAATCGAAGTAGTCCATTACAGTCATCTGCCATGGGTATTCAGGTTCTGGTGGATCAGCCATAACGTCGTTGTGGTTGGAAGGTGCCATACCATTACAGTCTCTACATTGAGCACGCGTTTGATCTATATCTGCATCCATATCTAGCCACCAAAACCTGTGTCGGGCCGACTCCTTCATACTGGATACACTTTGGTGTGCAGAATGCAGTACTGTCAAAACTCTCCTTCGTAACATCTTGGGGATAAACATTCTGTATCCTAAACACGGGACACCCTCAACACAATTAAGTTCATCCTTTAATCTATAAAATGGGCGAATAAATTCGGCTACCTCTGACTTCGGTTTAGGAAACCCCGAAAGAATGGCATCACATAACGACATGGCTATATCATCATTGGAGGCTGCATCTCGGACCTCCTGCCATGTGACAACATCATCATCCCCAGAACTTATGGCGTTCACTAAAGCACAGTCGTCAAATAGAAGATCTGAATCTACCACAGCAGGGTTTCGTGAGGTTGCATCAGGAGCAAAATTCATCTTCCCAGGTATATGTTTGGCACGAAAGCTGTACATCAATGTTCGTTCCTTGAAATTCAATAAACGAGGATTCTTAATCATCTCTAGCCTTTTATCGTTCAAGATCGGAACCAATGGTTTATGATCAATTGCAAGCACCAGATCATGACAACCTAATATGAACATTCTTGTTTGTTCTAAGCCATACACTACTGCCAAAGCTTCCCCCTCAATAGGTGAATATCTCGTTTCAGCGTCCTTCAGGAATCTGGACCCTGACAACACTAGTTTCCAATGTCCAGGTCCACAATGTGGTCCCTTATCGGGTTCACATTGGCAGTATTTTTGCAGAAGAAAGAAACCTATACCTGCTTTAGACCAATCTGTAGTAAGACAAGTAGGCCGCCCCATTTCGTACATCTGTACCCCTTCCTCTATTTTCTGGATGATATCTTCCTTTGATTTTTGAAATAATTCATCTAAGGTATTATCCCAATAGAATTTTTTATTCTTCTGAAGGAGTTCTCGAAACAGTGCCATTACCCGAGACTGAGCAAAAGCATAAGCAACTTGGTTGACCAAACCAAACCATCCTCTAGCACCAGTAATTGAAGTTGGTGTAGGAAAGTTCTTGATAGACAGTATCATAGCAGCAGTGGGTCTAATGCTGTCGGTAGTAATAGTAAACCCTGCAAAATCAACAACATCTCTGCCAAATTTAAACTTATTCGAATTAAATATGATCCCATTTCTTGCACAAAGATGGATATATCGACAAGTGTTCCAAAAACTATCTTCTAATGAGTCGTTCCATAAAAGGCTATCATTGACACATCGCTTAACATTTGGAAAGTCACACGTAACATCATCAAATCGTTTCGTGTAAGCATCCCCACTAGCGGTGAAACCTTGTGGAGCCCTGTAATATCTATATCTTCCCCACTCAGTGATAAAAGTGGTTTTATATCTTGATTGAACATAAGTGGTATAGAATGGTAACCATTCCACACATCTAATACATTCTTCTTCTGATTCTGTGGGTACAGTGGATACTAAATCCCATGGACTAGGTGTATGATGGGTTTCTCTTTTAGAAACCTTAATAACGGACTTCAAATCAACCACTCTATGGGGTGTTCCATCGTGTTTTGCAGTGACTCATTCTAGAACACCAAGTAGTCGGCGTCCCAGCTGGTACTGGTTCAATCACACCTAATGCACAATCACGGTCAATACCCTCTTTCACCTTCTTCTTCCAATGATGAGGGACTGATATAGGATAGTGAACAGCAGTGGGTACCACATCCCCTTCGATTTTTATGACCATATCAGGTCCAGACATTTGTGGTATAGGTTGGTGCTCACATACGTTAAATGCAGAGGAACCATAGTGATTCAAAATCCACTTCTCTAGCGTTCTCTGTTTACAAAAGTAGGCTCAAATGGTATTGTGAGAGGTAAATGTGGAACATCATCTCTTACTAAACATCCACATCTATTCCTAGAGCTATTACCATTAATAGAATGGGTGGTACTTTCCTGAAACACATTTGCATTAGGAAACCGTTGAGGGATCGCTCCCAAATCATGAAGTGCTTTCTCAGAGAGGATCAGCGTACGTGCTTCACTGGCAATGTACACTATCTGTTTAATGTTCCTGCCAAATGCTGATATCTCCAAGAACAGGCACCCAGAACAGTCAATGGAGAATGAGTGACACCTTTAACCAACATACTGGTCGGTACCAAAAATGTCTCATCGAGTCCAAAACGAGATAATAAATCCAAACCTGACGTACAAATCTGTGCACCAGTGTCTGCTAATGCCTTTAGCTTGATTGGGTGGATAACATGTGAGAGCTGAGGACGTCCATACTTCATATGGTCCTCGGCCAGTAATCGACAAGATACCTCCATAAAAGGTGAACTGTGTGGTTTCGTTTTTATAAATTTCTGATCAACACATTCCATGTGTGATAACAATTCCTTCGGCTCTAATACTGACTGATGAAGTACGTTGGATTCCTTACCTGATTTTCAGCGGTAACAAATAAAGAACCAGCAAAATTAAACGCAACTTCTGGCTCAACATGCATCAGTCGTATCGGTACCATTCATAGAAGCGTTACGTAACTGAGACACAGTAGCACTGAAAAGGGAGGGACAACAATTCTTAATATGACCCAAGCCTTTACATTGATTACATCTTGTGCTACACTTATGATAACCATGGCAACTGGCACATTTGGGATGCTTCTTTTGGCAAGTAGGGCACTTGTCGGGCAGGTCCTTCTTAAAGTTTTTCTGCTTACCACTACCAAATGAATGTTTCTTACTATACATAACGTTTGTATAAGCCTCACTGGATCCCAATGAACTGAGGGATGCATCAGATTTTTCGAGAATTAATAACCGCTAATTTATCATCTAACGTGATCAGTGTGGCTGAGTCAGCTAACATTTTAGCTTGGTGGTCATTGTTATACAAGCCAGCTATCAACTGGGTTGCAACCATATCATCCTGATATAATACTGCCATTCCATGATTAGTACATCTGCAGTCTGCAACGTCACAGGTTGCAGGGGTGTTGATTCTGAAATTACACAATGAGGACTTGGACTTTAATCTAGCGTAAAACGAGTTCATTGTTTCTCCTTGTTTCTGCTTTAGGTTAACAAAATCTGTTCGATGGACTTCTGTGTGTACACCCTTAACAGCTATCTCTTTAATCCATTTAAGGAGATTAACTTCAGTGGCACCATCTAACGTACCACTACCTTTAACATCAAAGAGTCTCTTATTCAGTTGAGATGAACAACATTGTCTTAAGTTATCTCTTATATCATCATTCTCTGTTAATTTTGACATTCGTTTGAACCGTAACCAGTTGTCTTCGAACACAGCCCACTCCCCTTCTGTTGTTTCAATGTCTATAGAGGGTCTTGTTGGTTTTACATGAACTGCAGGAGTATCATTTTATCCAGTGGTTAATCGGCCAAGAAGTGCAGTAAACTGTTCCTCTGTGAGTTGGATTGGTTGTGTCATAATTAACCTTGTGACAATACCTGGGTATTAACTAGATATACCAATTCGTCTATTGGGTATACCGTATACCAACAAATTCCAACATCACCATTTAACAGTTTTAATCCACAACGTCATAACATCCTACTCGCAGCGCCATGTGGGATCTAACAAGAATGATGACACATAATATTGTTTAGAGAGGCAGTGAAGCACGTACCTAAAAGTAAATAAGAACAATGAATACAAATATGGTAAACACAATATTCTACAAAAATCATCCCCCCCCCCATCAGTATATACATTGTTGCTGACTAGTTTGGAGCTTAGAAATTCAAAACCTCTAATCCAGAGTTGAGTTACAAAATTACTTTCTTATCTTTACTTAGCTTCTTGTGCATTACGTTCACTTTGATACAAGAGATTATAATTTTGTAACTCAATTCTGGATCAAAAATTAGAGGAAGAATGTGGTTTGGTGGGGGGAAATATGAAGGTTTTCCACCAAAATATATTTACAGTTGCTGACCTGTTAAGGAAAAGTACTGCTCTTATTTTATTTTTTATTATTTTGGATATATTTTGGATTTTAATTTTTAAAGTTTTCAGATTTAGTTACAACCATAGACCCCTTAAGGGGTTTATGGATACAACATTACATTACTTGATATCAAAAGTGTTATGAAATAAGGAAAAATGAATTTAAATCATATACAGTTGAGTTGTTGAGTTTTATATTTTTGTAATAGATACAGAAATTTAGTCAAAAAGAAGCCCTATAAATATAAGATGAATCAATCTAAAATGACCCAGAAACAGTGAAATCAGTATGAAAAATGAGTATGGTGGTTGTTTTACTCAACTTTAAAGTGAAATGTAATAATTTTGGATTTAGGAGGAATTCCATCAATACAAAGATATCTCAACCATCAGCAAGGATATAGAAATTCTCACTGATGGAAGTCAAATGAAGAATAATGGTGGAGCTATTGTCAACGATACACATACAGTAAGTGTTATGTTTCATAGCTAGCGATACTCATGTTTGCCTGTTGATAGATAAATGGGCTGATATTTTTGCACATTTTGGTCAATTTAAAAACAATATTGGTCAAAATTTCAAAAAAACAAAACATTTCTAGCCCCCTTGCACAGAGAAATGTCCAATATTGTCTCATCACATTCCTTTGTATATCGTCAAGCAAAATAGGATGTTTCCCTGTGCTAGGGGTCTATTCAAACAAATTTCATATCATATCCTCTGACGTTGTGAGACGATAAGTATAGTTCCCATGTACTCAAAGTACCTGAAATGGCAGTCTTGATTTCAATTTCCCTTAACCACCCAACCATGACAGCAGTAATTTTATGGGCAAAATCTTCTCAACTGATTCTGGCAACTTTGGTTCATTGATGCAAACATGTTAAAATTGCAGAAAATTTATTGTACTTGACAGACTTCTGGAAATTCATTTAAAATTTCTGGAAAAGTCAGAAGAATTCTGAACCCCAATTTAGTATTAGTTATAATTAATAGTATGAACAAATTGATCGCATTTTTATATGAGATGAATACAGTCTGTAGCAGTTAATAAAAATCTCTAATTGACCGCAAATCATTAATTGACTGCAGCAAGATGAAAGATAAATGAAATCATAACTATTTGTTTATACATTTTTCTGTTGATTTTGCTGTCAAAATAATTGTGAACAAGTGTAATCATGTCCATTTCAATTTACATTTTTATTTAGGCGAGTTTTTCATTTTTTGATTCGAGAAACAATTTGAAATTGAAATCACATAAAGTTTGTGTTAACAGAAATATTTTGGTTTCGAAAATATTTTGATAAATATTTCGTTTTCGCTTAGAAGGAACAAATTTGATGATGGGCATTGATTCTTTGGATAGTTTTGTTGTTAAATTTGAGCTGATACATGTTAGTTGAAGAAAATTTACTAAGTGAAAATTTTGAAAATCTAGTTTCTTCCCTTGTTTTTTATTTTTTCAAACTATTAATTATTAACTAATTTCGGGGAAAATTGACCTCGGTTTATATGAAATTGACTTCACTGCTCTCAGTCAATTTCTATAAAACCTCATCAATTATTTTCCCGGATTGACCGCGAAAGCAGTTAATTATTAGATATAATTTAGGCATTTTTGTTTAATTAAATAACATTCATTAATAACATTTCGTTTTTTTTTAGAATATTAAAAAACGAAAACTTGACGAAGAACAAGAAGGTATACAAACTAATTTTCTTTGAAATTTATTAATATGATTGGTTGAAAATAATATCAGAAGCAGACATGAAGATTTTTAACTACTAAGAAAAACGATTCACGTTTTCCATTACCTTAACACACTATTATTTTTAAACCTTGTGTGTTTGATGATAACTGAATAAACTAGGAACATTATTTATTTAGAACTAACAGTCACAAAACCTGTACCATGTAATATGGTGAGTATTTTCTTTTTCATCAAAAACAGTCACCCCTCAGTTTGGTCTTTTCCAATGTACACAGTGGCAGATCTGGAGTGTCTTCAGTGTCTTCATGAAGACACTCGTCTTTGATTAGAGCAAAATATGTGGGCAGTTTATTATTATTTAAGACTTAACAGGCCCTATAAATTGTTAAACTGGGTTCAAGAAAGGTCCTGAAGTAGGGTTTTCCATGCGTTTCCAGTGCAATTTCCCACAATTTCGTGTAAATATCATTTTTGAAGACACTCGGAAATCGGGCCAGATCCGCCACTTGTACATGCAGTGTTACCATGAGGTTTGGCAAAAAAAGTGTGTGTGTAATTGACAGTAAAATGTCAATGTCCGAGGCAAAAATACGTAGTTTTTGTTGTAAAGCGCTTTTATCAATATTTATAGATATATAAAGAATGACTTGTATTTGTTTCATTTTAGAATCTCATCAGGCTTATCGATCTTATAAAACCGGAAATAAAAGATGTTATTGAGGCATGCGAGAAAGTAAGTACCCTCATCTCACCAACCAGTATCAGGAGGAACAAGCAATGAGCCTCTAATTGGTAAAACCTATACTTAACCCTGGGCTTTTTTGAGTCCTTTAAGACTGGGGGGGCGGAATCCGCCCCCCTCTCTAAAATCTTTAAAAATAAAGCAATTGAGGTATAACCAGGCAGAGTTAAAATATTTTGCCTACGTCAGCACTTTTTTGTGATGACATCATTATAAATACATAGAAAAACCTGCCAAATGCTTCCTTCGTGCCTCTCTTCCTCAAATCTTTTATTATCATGCAATTGGGTTAGGACTTCCTGGATTTCTAGTCCTTGATCTACCTAAAAATTCAAAGAAAATGATTTTTGGTCCATTATTTATCTGATGCCATCATTTTTTGTGATGACGTCATCACAGAATAGCCTCATATAACTATCCAAAGAAAATTATTGGTTAAAATGTATTGAAAATATAGGAAATTCCGTAAACGATAAACGATAACAAATTTGGAGGCAATGGAAAAACTAAAAGCTGTATGCAACAACATTTAGACATAAATACACATAATAATTTCCTTCTAGTAGTAGGGTGGTGTATGGGAAATGTCTCAAAAACTTTTAAGTATAAGGGTACTAAAGTTCTTACATTTTAGCCATTTTTTGTGTAAAATCTGTGATAATTTTTTTTTAAATCTTTACCACATAGACAAAATACTAGCTTGGATGGTCAGGTCATGTTGTCAGTTCATGTTGTTGGAAGCTAAAATTTAGAAATAGGGTGATGTCATAAGGTTTAAGGTTTTCACTTATGATGGAATAGTCCGTTTTCGGGCTAATCAAGGCCATGACTTAAGACCCATCTAGTGTTTCGTCAGATACCAACTGACTACCCAATTTCCCTCACATGGCATGGGTGAACCCCGTTGACTTGAAATATAACTTTTGATCAATTTTCATTGTGCGATCTTTTTTCCTCTCAGTCACGGTACCTGCCCAAATTTTGACATGAGAAATTGATGGCTCTAGCATGAAATTTGGCAATAGATTGTTAGAAATTATTATTCCATTAACTAGAATAAATTTCTGAAACTACAAAAAAGAAATCAGGTCAAAATATCTATCCAATAGAAGAATATGGCTATCCAAAGTTTTGCTTTTTCAGAAAAATTACGCTTCGTGCTTCGGCATTATGAAAAATGATGTAATTGTGATAGTAAGGTGAATTTCAACCTGCAAAATGAGAAAAATCTGTATGAACACCTGGTAAATATGTTTTTATGACACTTACACTCTTAACCCTAAGTTAGTCCAGGTGACTAGTTTCACCTAGTCCAGCTACCTAGTCAGACT
>JAUKPT010003516.1:0-11978 GCA_032273505.1 Nanomia bijuga | reverse complement strand
TATATATATATTGAATTTCATTTTCTTTTCTTTTTCAGGAGATGTTTGAAATCACAGGGTGTATCTAACAAATGCTTGGGGGCCGGATACACTCTCCTGACCATGTTTCATCTATGTGAAATCAAACAATAAATCAGACAGTCTCTGAAGAAGTCTGTGAAATGTGCTTTTTTAAAAAAAATGTTATTTTTGAATTTCTTTATTTTCTTTTATTTTTCAGAAAATATCTACCTACCTGTACCTGTAATTCCCTCCAACAAAGGGCGTTACCATCACAGAGACAAAGTGAAAAACTTACATATCACTTTGGCAAACTCATTTTGAGACTGCTTCTTTTCGGATTTGAATCCATTGGTTCTTGCATTGCTTGTTGTTTCAGATCCTCCAAAGTTTTTTGTTGTAATATTAGTATTCAATAGTCTAAATTAGTTTTGAGATGATTCCAAATTGATATGTAGAACTCATTTATTTAAACCTGTTTTTCAAATAACCTGATAAACTATAATTATTCTATTGAACTTAGAAAGAAACATCTGGGTGTATCCAATACTGGGGAAGTAGGGGGCTTGTATAGTTTCTTCTCCCATGGTTTGTAGACTTGACAGCAGTGGCAGGGAAAAAAACATTGATCTCAGAGAAGATGGAAATTATGCCATCTACCATTCGTAAATTATGTTCTTATGATAGAAACAGAAATATCATGGAAGATAAAAAAGAGATTCTATATGTGGCTGGGGTCTAACATTATGACTAAATGTCCTAGGCTACATCCCCTATATTTATGTACTAACAGTCAAAGCAAACAGCTTTATCCACCACCCATTATCACCACCACCAGAAAGTTTAACAATGTTTCATCAAGGTAAAATCACATTGCAGAAAAATCACTATGTTTGAAAGCATTTGAAAGCAAGTGTTACACTTTTATCAATATTTTCGGTAATTTACTCCAACATTGTCTAAACAGAAATGTATATTTTGACCAAAATATATATTCTGACAGTCTAGGACAGTTTGGCGATGCTGTTTAGGCGATGAACAATTCTGCGACAGGATTATTTGCCTACAGACAATTCAGTGATAGACGATTCAGAGATCAGGGTGATTCAGCAATTAGCGATGGGTCACTTCGGTGACACAGTTTCAGCATCTGGACAATTTTGGGACAAAAATACAGGACATACAAACACAAACACGAACACATATCAGCATATCACTGAAGTGTCCATTGTTGAATCCTCTGTCACAGAATCTTCTTGTATTAGTGACTATTAGTGACAAGAATCTCAATGTCTTCTATTGCTGAAATGTCCTTTTGCCGAAAAGTCCTGTCACAAAATCATCATAATTCCCTGTATACTGAAATGAAAGGAATGACGACTACAAAAACATTTTTTTCTGTCTTCACACACATGATCAGCAACCTGAAGCTTCCTTAAACTATAATGATCAGGAAAAGTGACTTTTACAAACCATATAAATAACACAATGAATTCAACTTCAAATATTTTTGAAATAATTTGGAGCCATCTAAAAACTTTGGGGAAGCCTTCTTACCTTTTTGAGCCCTGATGAAATTGCCTATCATCTTTTCTGCAGATAAAGGAACTCCTATTTTTTCCTGTAAGAAAATCAATAATAATCTAAAGCCTTCAATATTAGTTTCCAAGTCAAGTATTTGCAAACAAAAGTGAAGTAACAGGTTAAGACCAACACACTTCATTTTAAAATGGTTTATTTGTTTCCTCTCCCAGTGCTATTTTTGACCCCATGTATAAATTCTATTCTCAGATAATTCAGGGTCTCAAATGTGTATCAAATTGTACAGTTCTTTTTTATTGCTCATCTTCTCAGCGAGTTCTGTATAACGACCAATTGATCAAAATTCGAAGCTGAACTAAAAATCATAAGAACTATCAAACACTTAAACTGTATGTTAAGCAGGACCCAGTTGTTTAAATAATAATGTTTATATGTTTAAAGTTAAACAATGCTTAAGCCTTTCGTATAACATTTGATTGTATTGTTTGAACAATAGAGATTTTTAACACTAACCAGTGTACAAGCTAAATAACTGGACATATGGCTTAAAAATCCTTATATTTTATCCAGATTTTTCTCTTTATGTTTGGAAGGGCTGACTTAGGTGAGGCAGAGGATGGTGTCAAGGAACCATGTATATAATATACTCAACAAAACAACTATAATAAAGAAACAAAGTCATCATATCACATGATTAATGAAATGATCATTGAAGTGAATTTGGTTGAGACTTTTAAAGTTATTGACACCAAAAATGATGACGAAGCCGATGCCACTGTAAAATGTCAGTTCTTTTTGAAATGGTTTGACCTGTTTGATGAAATTAAGTTCATAATTAGCATCTTTGCATCCTTATCTGTTAACTTTCAGCCACAAGTTTGTTCATTCATAAGAGTTCTCCTATTAATTTTATAAATGAAAGGGAACATGTTTCTTTGTACAAGAAAAGAGTTTTACTTCTTATTAACAATAAGAAATTGTATTTGGGGGAGAGCCAGTGGTGACAGAGACTTTTACTGACCACTGAACTATCTACCTGAATACTGTTTGAAAAAATAGAAATCGTTGTGTTTATGTACTTTAGTGTTGTGTTCATAATTTTTACAAAAAATATTTTTAAAAACCTCTTGTCATATTTCAGTCACCTGCTGACAAAAAAACATTTAGCAATTATTATTTTAAAGTTTGGGTAGCTTGTAGCACCACCCAAAACAACATTAAATGCTTTGTGGCAAAGACATCGCTGTTTTTTTTGATTTTGGGTAAGAAATAAGCTCCATGACAAGAAATTAATTTTGTATGATCCTCCAAATTCTTTCATGCTATAAGAGTATTTCAGAGCTCAGGAATTCAAGTTTCATGAGGAGAAAGTTTCATGAAAAGAAAAAAACATGATTCTTTTTACAATTTTATATTTGTGAATGAGTAATTAAATCTGTGTGTAAAAGTGCAAAAGTGGTAGTTACTTTTTATGGGAATGGCCAAAAATTGCGAAAATCTTTTCCTTGTAAAGGACTCAAATGACTCAAAGGAGGAGGTGCTAAAATCATTTGCTTCAGTTTTTTAGGAAAAAAATAGTTTTTTTCATTTGATATTTTGTCAAAACTAAAACTCATGATAAAACCTTGATGATGTAATGAAATTTATGATTTGCAGACAATCCCTTATTGGTCTACTTCTTTAATAGATAAAAAAACACAGAATGAGCCAGAGCGATTTGATCTCCACGACGACAGATGACATACTAGGTTCTGAAAAGTCCTTTGGTGAAGACACAAAAAGGTATTTATTTATTTGTGTCACAAAATTATTACAAAATAGAATTAATAAATATGGTTTTCAAACTTCCAAGTGTTTTTCATATGTTTTGAACTAGACTAGGAGTTGTACTGGAAATGTATGGTAAAGAGCTTATTCCTTTACATTGAACTTTGATAGAATTTTATAACTATCAAGATCAAGGTTGCACAAGCTCTTTACATATCGAGTCAATGTTTTAAGCCCTAGTGACTACACCTAATTACCCTCATGTTGCACAGCTTTAACGATATTGATTTGCAATATAATGTTGATCAATTCTATTCTCATTGTATGATGTTAACAGGTTATAACTCTCCACTATCTCCAATGTTGTCTGACGCCACAGTATAACGTCTCTTGACAAAAATGATGTGTCAGATTAATGCTTGTTGTTGGGTGATTAACAGATTAAAACGCTCATACAATCAGAAAATATAATTTAGAATTTAAAATAATTTTCAGCCAATATATGACACTATATGACACAATATGCCTGTCACCTTTCCTGTATTCTCTTAATACTGTTTGTGCATTGTTCTATTAACAACTTGAAATTATTTTTGTTTAGTTCAGTATGGCTAGATGCACACTACAATCCAGTTGCTTCTTTATACACGTTTTCTTCATGTATCGGTAAGTCTGTCTCAAAAACAAATCTTTCTCTATTCTTATAACTGTCATTGATGTCCTCATATTGGTACGAACCAAACAAAAAAAACAGCATCAAATGATATCATTTTTGGCTGAGTTATGACTTGTCAAAGTTAAGCGTATAAAAATTTTAGGTAATATAAGAAATCTAAATATAAGAATATCTCCATGCTGAAGCATGAATCAAACAGATGAACAAATTGTGCAGGGGATTAAATGTACAAAATGTACCAAACAAATCAATCGAACAGTGGATCAAACAATCAATGAAAAAACAATCCAGAAAATTATGCAAAAAGTTTTAAAACTAATATCTGCTGATTTGTCTTCTTTTAGCTTTGGCTGATCTACATGCCGATGGAGATAACAAGGTCAGTAAAATGTTCATAATTTTCTATTCAAGCAGCTCCAATTCAAGTTCTTGACTGTTAACTTGCTTGATGCAAGAGACTCAACCTTTAACTTGGTTTTTCAATCAATCAATTTTGATTTCGATTTCCAAGAGATTGCAAAAATTTGAAAAATTAGATTTCTTGACATTTTTTCAATTATCCTGGCATGTCAGGCTGGTTTGGGCATATCGATGACGTCATGCATTTGTGTCATATTATGATCTTATATCTAATATTTCGAGAACTAGAATTTTCACGGACATATGTTTTGGGGTTAGTTTTGGAGCAATCCACAAAAAAAGCTAATTCAAAAAATGGCACTTTTTGGTCATATTTGACTGACCATAACTCCGTATTGGACGGTCGGAATGACTATAGGCCACTCTGAATCTAGATCAGCCACATTCCATGAAAACAAAAAGATGCCGAAAAACAGCGGTAAAGATAGGTACTTCTGGACACCATATCTCAAGAACCAGAATTTTACCTGACATGCAATTTTTTTTAAAGTATTTATTAGGGCTACAACATAGATCGATCGATTAGATCTCGAGCAAATCTCGAAAAACCCCTAAAAATATAAGTTTTCGAACATTTCTCAAAAACAGAGTCAGAAATCAAAAATGGGCTCTGTCAGTGTTCTTAGAATTGAATTTTACGACGTCTAAATTTGAAGAATTCTCACCAAACAATGCCCCACTTGGGCTAAAAAATTGTAATATTATAAGGAAGTATAACTAAGCTCATGTTATTCAAAAAGAAGGGAATGGAATTTGGATTGGGTAGAAGACAGACTTTTCCCCATTCTAACTCAACTAAAAAATGAGAATGTTGTAACTTTCAAGACATATTTACCTATAATTTGTATGAATTTGTGTTTTGTTTTAGTTGGTTATTGCTGATCTTGGTACTGGAGTCTACAATATGAAGCTCAAGGTTTACAAAGGTATGCAGTTCAATTCTTCATTCAATTGGTTAAAAATTGGTTAAGAAACAAGTAAAGTACTGTTTATCCTCCCTGCCTCTAGCATACATAGTCAATTAGTCTGTACAAAACAGGTAGTGATTTTTGTAATGCGTATACCGTTGTCAATTTTTATTTGTTTAAGCAGATTAAAGCTAATTTTTTCACATATTGTAGATATTGACGAGCAATTTAATATTACATAATTATTTTTGAAAATAAAGAAGAATTGCAGTCAGAAAATGAAAAAGAAAAAAATCAACTTTGAAGTAAATCATTCACTTTGATGTTAGAAATGACGTCATGAATGTTGTTGTTATTTAGGGACTTCACTTTTGACGGAAAGTACAATCATGGATCTTCCAACATCTGCTGTCACGTTTCACATGGATCTCAATGAACCCAGAACACCAGGTATTATGCAACAGTCTTGAAAAATTTATTTTAGCCATTTGATTGATAAGAAATTACAGCATTAGGAAGCTTATTGGTTTAATTATATGTCCTGTTAAATAAAAAATGAAGAACCAATCAGAATCTTGATGATGTAATCTCAAACTAATCAAATAATTGAATTATCCCTTTTAACAGGTTTTCCTAATCTTTTCTTAAATTATTCAAATTTTTCTATTATCATCATATTCTACCAATTTGACCCACCCACCCAGATTTCCAATTTATATCCATTACCGTAAATCCTCGATTAAAAGCTGCGGTGCTTATTCAAAACTCAACATTTTTGATGCTGTGCTTATTTGAGGGCGGCGCTTATTCATAACCAAAAGATTTCAGGAAAATATTTTTATTTTCTCTATATTGTTTGTTAATAATGAAGGGAAAAATAGATATAGTCATTTTGAAATAGATGAAATATCTTATGATAAGAAACAACAATGGTTTTTTAATCACTATAAAAAGGAATGTTTCAATTAACCGCCGCATTCAAAACCAATATGCGGTGCTTAATCGAGGACAGCACTTAAAAAAGATATTTTAAAACTGCAGTGCTTATTCGAAGGCAGCGCTTAGTCAAGAGTGGCAGCGCTTAATCGAGGATTTACAGTATACAGACAAACTTTTGAGATGGTTCCTCACAAACAGGGCAACAATAAAAAAAACTGGATTTATGCTGAAACTACTAAAATTATATTTTTAAATACAAGTTATGTTTATCAACATTTTTAGGGTCTGGAGACACTCTCTCCCAATGTTTGAACAACCCTTTCCTTAAATCAATTGAATTTGACTGTCAAAAATTTTTCAAAAAAAATCCTTGTCTATATGACACTTTCCAATTTGAACTGATCACACTATGTAGTCTTATTCTTTTCTTTGGCCTATTTATCTTTTTTCTGTCATGAGAGTAGTCAGTGGAAATGCGAAATTCAGTGGGTTTTATTTTTGTGAGAGGCAAGGGTAAATATTCTGGCCAGAAACCCTAATTTCTTCCTTGAAAAACATTTTGGCCATATCTTATTTCTTCCTGGATTTTGGCTGCGTTTTTCGCTCGAGAAGGTATGAGAAGGGCTTATTTCTTCCTGGATTTTCAAAATACTTATTTATCCTTCCCCCCGGCCAGAATATTTACCCTTTTTATGCTTTTTATGCTTTACGTATGCTTTTTCTTGTGTATAGGGTGGCACTTTATTCACGTTTTATTTTATTTTCGATTTTAGCGATTGCAGTTGCTTCAGGGCCTTACGTTTACATTTATAAAAACCTTCGGCCTTACTTCAAGTTCTCACTTCCATGCAGTGAGGTAAGTTGACCCTAAATTGATGATAAATGATAAAAAATGATGAACAATAGGAAATGATGATAAATAATGATAAATGTCTCAAAATAATACTAAAGGATGATAAATGATGATAAATGATGTTAATGCATTTCCATGTATTGTTGATAATTGAAAGAAAAAAGAGATGTCTTAAAAGATTGATTATTTATTAACGTTAAGAAAAGTGTATAAATTAGATAAAAAACATTCATTCTGAAGATGAGAGCAGTTGCCCTCGAAACGTTGATAAATGATGACAAATTATGAGAAACAATGAGAAACGAAAAGGAATGATAAAAATCACGAGAAATGATTATAAATGATAAGAAATGACTAGAAAATATGATAAATGATAGGAATATATATTATTCCAAACAGCATATTTTCTTATTAAGTCGATATTTCAAGATATGAAAAAGTATGAATAATTTGCAATATTTGGTTCTAATTCCAAAAACATCATTAGGCTTTTTGACGATGTTCTTGGAATTAGAACGAAATATCGATAAATTTTAGTCATACTTTTACATATCTTGAAACTCTGACTTATTAAGCAAAGATAGTGTTAGAAATAGTATTTATTCTATATATACTCAAAAAATGATGTTAAATGATGATGGATGATGATAAATGATGATAAATGATAAGCAATGATGAGAAATGATGAGAAATGATAAGAAATGACAAAGAATGATGATTGAAAATAATAAACAATAAGAAGCAACGAGAAATGATGAGAAATGGCGAGGAATTATAATTCCTTTATTGTTTTATTGTTTAGGTGAATCCTGTGGAAAATGATGTTTGGAACCAAGCCAAAGAGGTAAGTCATTTGTTTATCATTTTTTCTGAGCTTCTTGAGCTTTTTGGTGGGTAAAAATTTGCCAATTTGCAGAATTCTCCAATTTTGACTCATACAAAACTGCTTCTCTTAAAGGTATATTAAATGTTGTCAAAACCTTTCATTGTACAGGTCATGGTACAGGGATCATCTCAAAAGTTTGTCTATAAATTTAGACTTTGATTGGTTAAAAATTATGTCATCAAGTATCTGATTGGTACACATTTTCATTTGATATTTTTTTAAAACCAAATCATCTCATGATATCATTTTGAATCGAGCCAATCAAAATCTTCATGACATAATTTTCAACCAATCAGACAGCAAATTTACCTATAATTTGCAGACAATCCTTTAGCATAGATTAAGGGACTGTACAACTCATGTGTCAATTAATCATAATAAGTTTAATGGATTAAACTTTTCATTTGTCTAAAGTTATTATTCCTTAAATCTGTTTGTTTTTATATTCTTTCTCTGTCCAGGATGCTATTGATGTTGGGATGATGAGGGAAATGTTGGAAGGAATAAAGTAAGTGAATTTTTTCCAAATTTCGGCTGTCATTTGATTGGTTAGAAATTACACTGATAAGCAAAATTAAGCATAATTTGATACATATTCTATCAATTTAAAGCCTAATTATGGTTGATTAGGGTTCATGTATAATTAATGAGCTTTCGGTCAATTAGATAAAAATACCCCTGAAAAATCGATAAAGGACATATCGATATCTCTGAAAGCTGTGACAAAATTTGCCAGATGTTTATGCGTATTTCTCTGCCTATAATAATAATAAAAAATTATTTCTCAACAGACCAATTGGCGGTATGATTCAATAAGTTAATAAATATATGATTGACTGATGTAAATTTCTGTTTGATTTCTGTGAGGAATAGAGGAATGACTTAAAAATTATCATCAAATTTTGTGTTTTAAAATGTTATTATTTTATTTTTTCAGAAATGAGTATGGAGCTGCAGCATTGACCATACGTTCCTTAAGGTGAGTTAGAATTTTCTAACGGCGAGGATGAGAAAATTGATTTAAATTGTGCTGCTTCTTTGTCATCAAAGCTCAGCACATATACAAGGGTTGAATATTCTGGGAAGATGCCCCCCTCACTTTGAAAATCTATGAAGAAATACGCCATTCTCATACCTAAATGATAACCTAAAACAAGATTTTCTTGACAATATTATGAAGCTATTTTAGGTCCTAAAAATCCCTAAATGTTGACGCTAAACACCTTTTTCTTGATATTTTTGTGATTAATTGCTTTAATAGGTGTATTACACCAGCGGCCAAAAATGCCACCAAAATCTGGCCAGAATAGTTACCCATGTGAAAAAAGCCAAAATATGCTTGGCCCGAAAAATGCCTAAAGCCACGCCTCTTGTGAGAGGGGCTTACAGTGATCTACAGACCCTCTCACTGCTTTCTTTGGTGCAGTCGCTTCGCAAATGAACCTTCACCACTGTAGTTGTTGCATACAGATTTTCCTTCTTTTGCCCAACTGCTAATCTCATGCTTGATTGTTAATGATAATGATGAGATGTTTATGTTAATGATGTTATTTGTCAACTATAATGATGTAACGTTCTTATAGGTTCTTACAGTTGTCGTTCGAGGAGATTGAAGCCTTTGCTGATGTCCATAAACATGCACCCCTCAAGAAACAGGTACTACTTCGAAGTATAATCGCCAAAAGCTTGTCTAATTTAGCCATATGATTGGTTATAAAAATTACAGCATTAGGAAGCTTATTGGTTCACTTTGAAATGTCACAATTCGATGTTTTGTTAAAATAAAAAAAGAATAAAGGCATCTACATATACCAATCATTATCTACCTTGCTGATGTAATTTTTAACCAATCAAAAAATGTAGCAAAAGATATTGAAAAATGGCTTTAAAAACGCATTTATATGTGAAGTGTATTTAAAAAAAAAAGACTAATGTTTGCTGCGATTACTTTCTCTTTCATTATTTCTTTTTTTCTTTAATAATGGGCATGGGAATTGGTAATGGGATTGTGTGAGCTTTTCATTCATCATTCTATCAACTAATCAATCAATTAATTTTCTTTTGAAGTCCGTGGTGACGTGTATGAGCACTCTGTACAAGTATTCGAACGAAGAGCAAAGTATCAGCTGTCTCGTCGTCGGTTCAGAAAATAAAGAACTCATCATTCTCGATCCAGAAGCATTCACAATCCTCAGTAAGGTAAGATGTTGATCGGCTGGACAAGACAGGAAATTTGTGCTTTTAGTGACTTCTTATTTACTTCTTATACTCTGGCAGATTTTTTTCTAATTGCGCCTCTTCTTGTGATTTCCCTCTAAATCCCCTTAATTTTATGAAATATCCGAAAATCCACTATTTCGTATAGAAAATGACTCCGAAAATCCCTGTGGTAAAAAATGGGTGGCCATCTTGATGCTTTCTTCTATAATTCGATTTCTGGTAAACATTGTTTTTTCTTTGCAGGTGATGATCCCGAGCGTACCGGTGTTCCTCAGTGTGTCAGGATTGTACGACGTCGATTATAGAATCATGATCGCATGTCGAGACTCGAAAGTCTATTATCTCAAAAAGTAAGTCTTACAATAATTGGTTGAAAATTTCATCTTGAAGATTTTGATTGATTTCGCTTAGGAATTGTATGACGAGTTTTAGTTTTAGCATGGCCTTCTCTATTGATTAGATAATTAGGTCGTTACTGACGCCGAAAGTAATAGCAAAAATAACCAAGTCATATTCGCAATATAAATCCCTTCAATAAGCCACTATTAATATTATTGTTTTATTGAAGGCCTGTTAATGAAACAAGGACGTGCTAAAGAGATGACCATTGTTTTAACAAAATATCAAATGATGATATTTTTTAAATCAACCAATCAGATTCTTCATGATGTAATTTTCAACCGATAGAATGGCAAATTTAGATTATAGAATCACGATTGCTTCGTCTTGTCCATAAGACTTTTTACTAAAAATTATCTTATTTTTATCTTATTTTTGAGGTGTTGGTCCTTTCCAATTTCTCCCTTACATTTCTTTTATTATCATTAAATCTATATTATCATCTTATGGTAGTTCCCGCAAATGCCATTCCAACCTTAAAAATTCACCAAGTCTTCTTTTGGTCTTAATAAATGTTTTTGTTTTAGAAAGTCTTTTCTTGACAATTAAATTAATTCTATTTGTTAAAAATAAACCGATTGGCTCACTTAAAAAATTTTTTTTGACACTTTCCATTTTTATTTTACAAAACAATCAGATTTTATAATGACCAATGGAATGGCAAATTTACCAAATAATTCCTAAGGAAACATGAGATTTTTATTCGGACCTTTGTGAGGTAAGATAAAACTATATTATCAGGGTGTCAAAAACCTTGAAAATAGATGGGGCCATGCAATAATTACGCAATGGTCATATGGATGGAAGTGGTAGTCGATTTTGTTACGCCCCTACATAAAACCATACTTTTTCCATACATATGGGGTGGTGTTGAAAAAAGGCGATTCTTACCGTTACGTAATTGCTGCACGGCACCTTAATTTGAAACCCATCTTTTCTTTTTGAGAAATATTTGGCATGCACCCTGATTGCTTCCTTGCTTAGTTTTACCTTAATCATTTAACGCTTTATCTTTCAGGGGTAACGAACCAGTCCGATTAACGATGGAACTTTCGTCGCCCGTTGTCGGTTTAGAACGTGTCGGTAAGAATATCGTCGTCGGATGTATGGACCAAACAATCACGTGTTGCTCGATGAAGGTATGTGATTGGTTGAAAGGATGGTCTACAAGTTACAATTTTGCTGTTAAAAATTCTCTACAAAATATTTCTACAATACTTTACAGTAAGTACGGGTTAAAACGGCGCCGTTTTTTCAACTAATGAAAAAAATTAAGAGAATTAAGGAGTATAATAATAAAATCTTTTAGCAGAATATTCTCTCTTTTTCTACAGACATTTCCTCGAGAAATTCAAAAGAAAAATGAGT